>OLMO02000003.1:10272905-10337573 GCA_900291935.2 Cassiopea xamachana | reverse complement strand
TATATATATATATATATATATAATATATATATATATATATAATATATATATATATATATATATAATATATATATATATATATATATATATACATTATATATATATATATATATATAATGTATCAGTCCTGATCTATATATTTGTTCTATATATATTTATATATATACCGCTGGCCATTTTCTGATCTGTATATGTATCAGTCCAGATCTATATATTTATCAAATTGATTTTGTCAGTTTGGCGTCTAGTAGTAATTTGAAATACGTTATTTTGAATAAAGAGTTATATTATTAAACAATATTTTAATCCACAGTAACATAGTCTAATTCCAGTGCCAATTATATTTTGACCCATTTGTGTTAATTTTCTTCGTGTTAATTTCACTCGCATTAATTTCTGGGGCATTAATTTTCTAGAATAGGGTAGCTTGATTTGTATTGTGTAATTTTCGCCACATTTGCACACGATCTGGCCTCCCCCTCATTTGTTCACTTGTACCAAACAACGTTCGTAGTAATGCCAAAAATATACCTAGTCCAGAATAGAAAGCTTTATTTATTTTGCTTTTTTATAGGTTGGTGACGAAATCTTAGAAATAAATGATTGTAGCACTGAAGCAATGACCCACGCAGAAGCTGTTAATCTAATCAGACTATGTTCCGACAGAGTGAAGCTGTTGATAAGGAGACCAGCCAACGCACGTGTCCCTGGTTAGTATTAAACTTTTTTTCCTGTTTTTGTGACAAATGACCTGCCGCAAAATCATCCACATATCTTTTATGTATGTAGGAGAGTGGTTGCCTCTGGTAGTCACATAGAGAGTGTAATTCTAGTTCATGCATTGTTGACCAGGGTCGTTGAGGTGGCAGGGGGCAAGTTATCCCAGGGCATCAAGGTCGCAGGGACCTAATAACACTCAGTGCTTCAAAGTCTGGGGGCCTCATGAATTGAACCAATAGTAATTTTCTAAAGTTGATCTAAAAATCGTAAGGGGTCTCGTCTTTCTCTTTTGTCCTGTTGCCTCTGAATTCCCTTGATGTCCCTGTTCTTGATTGTTGACCTTTCTGTAGGATTTTAAGTCTTTAGACATGCTTTGACATAAGTTTGTAGAGAAAATTATTCTTGAGAGCTTTTCTGTCACTAACGTAACACAATGCAAGAAGATGTCAAAAACTTGATCGTTTTCCTATAATTTTTATTTCCTATGTAGATGACTTGTTTGGCCAGTTGGGTATTCGTAATGCTGCCCCCATTATTTTACTTATTGGACCCCTACACGTGGCCATAGTTTCAGGGGCGCGGTGGGAATTTTTACGTTCCCGAAAAATCAAGTTTTTAGGAGCCTACTATGCATTTGTGGGCCTTACTTCACTCGTTTTTTCTACAAAATATTGTACTGCAAATGACAAGAATGTAAAAAGAAGAAAAGTCTAAGGAGCCTACAGGGAAATTACCTGAATCCCAGTGGACCACCCTACCCCTGACTACCTCCAAAATCTTTCTTCCACTATTGCTGCTTTTGATGCGAGCATTTCCCTTCTTTACTTTTAAGACATGTAAATTCTGTTAATTTCTTTCCTAGGAGAGGAAAAATTAGCCAATGGCCAGGCAAACAATGCAAATTATTATTCACTGCCACGCAATGTTTCACGAACGTTGGACAGGCCGAAATCTCTTCACTACTGATTATTCAAAGCCTAGGAAGTAATTCCACAGTTCAAAGGTCAAAGGTGAAGGTCAATCACCTTTTAGGAGGGTTCAATTACAGTTAGTAACCTTCCTTGCACCGTGTGTTTTCTTAGCGGTAACATAGTTCTCCTGTGTCTCACAAGGATCTTGCCCTGGGACTTCAGTCTCAATCCCTTTGCTGAAAATTCCTCACGTGTTTTATCGCGGAGTGCCTTCTGTATAGTAGTTTACAAAGCTATGCTGAACTTAGGAGCAATATACATCAAGATAACATTGTTTATATTATATCGAGTATTCGTGCAATTTACACACGTGACTTATTATGCCATGCGTAGGATCACTTTTGTTGCACTTATATATTATGTTAATCATAACGGATGCTTATTTTCTTAGCCAGAATGACTAGCACTCACTCCCCGCACAGAAGCAAGCGACATATCCTTCTTGTTTTATTCCAACACCTGGTTCATAGTTTAGCAGGGTGGAAAGCATACCTTGGAAACCCTGGGAGACTCTGAAAAATCCTTGGATTTTCTTTGCCCCTGGAAAACCCTTAAATTATAACCCACCCCTGAAAAATTATGTTCTGAAGCAGATTTCCTGGGCCGTCGTTGGTGCACAGTGCTTTATGGATTTATTCTTGATAAACCCCCTGAATAGTCCTGAAAATTGATAAGGAACTCCCCTGGAAAACCCAGAAAATTTTGCAATAAATTGTCTTAGAAAATCCACCGGAAAACCCTGGAGAAAATTTTCATTTGACTGTTGGCCACCCAGCTTGGTCATGAGTACAATTAAAGAACAATCCGAGCCTCAGGATCAATGTACCTGTTCGTAGTTAAACATTGTTCTATGCTTATAAACTGGGACGCTTCTTTTTCAAATATGGATTTTGGCATTTTCATCTCTTCATATATCACTTTAAGATCTGGTTCTTGAATGGGTCTTGGATTCGAAGAGGCAGGTGTGGCGCCATAAATTTGCGGACTGGGTGGCTCTTTCGATGAATGGGGCTAAGCTAAGGCTAGCAGGACACTAAAACTGCTAATAGTACTCCGAGAAAAGATTAGTGTTGTAATTTTTCAACAGGGGGGTTAGTATGCTACGAGGGGCTTTAGCCCCTTAGCGCCCCTCTAGCGCTGCCCCTGTTGAAGGGGATGATTCTGGTGCTTTTCATTTCAAGAACTCTTATTTATAAATGTTAGAAACACTATGGGTGAGATGTTTTATTTGTCATAATGTATAAATTTGGTTATCTGTAGTATGTTGTTTAATTCAAAGCACGATGACATTAAGTTTTATTCACGTAACCTTTCCAAGATCCATGTTCATATAATTTTTCTTGATTTCGGTATATATGTATTGTCTTTGAGAGGTATTCACCGTAGCAGCGTACAGTGATGGCATCCTTTCGCGGCCATACTGACTCTGCTTCGTTCTCAACATGAGGCAGATTCTTGTTCCTATCCATTGATATAGAATTACTCCTATCATAATCGTCGTACTACTTACGTCATGTCAGTAGATAATTAGTTTGGTTTTATATCAGGACACGAGATTCCCTCCTCCACATACAAAGTCTTTGACGACTCTCCCAGTAGTCATACAAGCATTACCGACGAAATTATAGTGCCTTTCAAGCACCTTCATTTTGTCAAAATCAGTTTCCCTAGCTTTGCTTTTTTCTTGCATCTTAGCTTGAAGCAGAAAACAGTAGCACGTGATTTGTGAATCAAGCTAAAATTCCCGTAGTTTCATTTTTAAATCGGAACCAATTGGAGCTGAAGTGTTTTTGATTAAAACTTTTGGTCAGTTCAGAGTCCAGAAACCATTTCTTTACGCAAAATCTTCATCACAAGACAAACTCAGAAAGATCAAAACCTGAATCAAGCTAACTTTTTACAAAATAGCTGAGCCTTCCACAGAAGTAAAGTAAAGACCTTCTTTAGGCCCACATCCTTGGAGCCGTGACTTTCTGGACTCTGGGTCAGTCATACTACGATTTGATTACAGCAAGTTCAAACACGACCTATTTCTGTGCTATTTTCTCCCAAAGGCTATTAAATTTGTTTATGCAAGGATTGCGCACTATTGAGTTTCGTCTCGAACCTGCCGTAAAAGAGTTACATCCACGATCAATGAATTACTGTCGTTGCTGGTCTCCAGTGCTTTGTATGTAATGACCGTGCGTCTTTGTTAGCAGTATACAGTTACATCGATTTGCTTTATTGGGCATTATCAAATTAATCCAAAGGGCATTTGGAGAAAAGTCATGATTGTCAATGGCCTTGAGCCCAGTGCCATGGCGACGGGGGGTTTGAGGTTGGAAAAGCCCCCCCCCCACTTTTTGCCAAGATGGTGTTGGGATTTCTTTAAAATCGATGAGAACATACTTTGGGGAGAGGGTACTAGCAAGTCTTCAAAGAAGTAGAAGGCGTGGCCAAAAAAATTCATTTATGCCCCATTTTTATGACCCTGGCTACGCACCCCTGATTTATGACCCACACACCTGATTTAGCCTGATGAAGTTTGGCATTGCTGTTTGAAAGTGATTCGTTGTCCACACCTTGCGGGGTTTATTTCAAGTTCTAGCGAATACTTCATATCTGTATATTTTTTGTGTAGTTTGTATCTTTCAAAAATTTGTATGAAGCTACAAGTTGTATTGTATTTGAAGCTTTAATTAGTTTTGAAATTTAACTTTATTTCACCTTCACGACTTACGTAAAAGTTCCAAATGAAGTGCTAAAATTGTAAAAGAAATGATAAATTATGAACATTCATCTCTTCTTTTTTCATCTTTGACAACAAGAGAAAGCTCTACGACTGTCTGCAGTCCTAACAGTGGAAGTAGGTGGTATTTCCTTATTGTTAAATACCCCCTGTATATCAGCCACAAAGCTGGGGATGGCATAGGGGCAATGCCCCCAGCTCAATTTTACCCGCCTTGCCCTCTCATAGCTTTGAATCATGACCATCTGGTATCTTGTTATTGTCTTTCTATGTCAAAGAACATTGATTGAAGCTGTCTAACGCTACTTAAATTATGTTTGCAAAGGGAGCATTCTTCAGCATTGTAGGGAGCAGTTTTGAAAATTTTTCCTGGGGGCAAGCCCCCAGACCTTCTTTGCTGCTTTCATGGGACTATAACAAACGTTGTTCAAATTTTAGCCTACATGGAAAGGGTGGTGATCAAAACATTTCTGATCGGAGCCCTCAAGCTCCTTACTGTTCCTGTGTGTCCAGTAAGCACCATCTTTAGATTTGGGTGTGGCTACCGCACCCATCCGGCCTGGTTACCCCATGTCTTTTTAAAGCTGGCTTCGTGACTGCATTACATGCATACAATCATGTTGAAGGGAGACCTCCACACTGAGAAACGTGAGTGATCACCTGTCCTCAGGGCAAGAAGACGAGTGGTGAGGTGTGCTCTGTTGAGTATAGTCGCTGATAAAGCGTGGGAGAGTATTTAAAGTCAATTTAATCATTTGTATAAAAACCCGCAATACACTCGTGTTTTATAAAACAAAGTTTATAAGAATATTAAGGCTCAGAATCGCTGAAAGTAAAGAATAATTTAAGAGTAATGCAAAACTAAAGTTTCATCAAAACTTAATGTTTTAATGCTGCTTGTAGATTAACTTTTGCACTATCGATACAAAATCTGTTATTATATCAATTTTGCTTTGGCTTATGATGACGTAAGTCATAAAGAATAAGTTTATCCTTTCGATTTTAATGCAAAGTTACATGATATTTAACACTCTCATATTCACATTCAGATCTCATTTCACAATTTGCTAGCTGCAGATTTGAATGATTATAATGTTGCTTTTCATAGTACTCGACTTAGTTAGCATAAAATAGCATTAACGTTATAAAGGATAGCGTATGATAAGACCATGTCGTAAAATAACCCTAATTATGCTGTGAAATTTCATTAAAAAATCAGGTATTTTCGGGCTGAGAGGCCTGCTTTTTGGATAGTTGATTATCTGGTAATTTCAGGTTTATGCTTCCTGAATGAGCATACATTTTTTGGATGAACATTCACGGTGAATCATCAGCGCATGTTTTAACTGTATTTTCAAAAAATTGTACCAGCAGGAGAAAAGTTGACGACGAGGTAAACAATGCTTGAAATCCATTATTACGAATCGCGTGGGCGGCTCGAAAGGCAGATGCGGTCGTCATGAGAACAATGAAACTCGAGGAATCCCCACATCTAGTAAAGATGCCAAGGTGTTCATCCCAAAAGTAGATCAAGCTGCTGAAAATTATACTGTTGCAGTCAGCAGACCGTCTTCCTGGCCTTCTCTGCAAGAAGTCAAGTCACTAGTTTCAGTAGTGAGATCTGACTTTGGTACTAGGCATGTTTTCGTAGTGCAAACTCAGTATTTGCGTAACCTTTCGCTATCGCTGAGCACGCCATGTTGAATTCTCTTCGTAGCACAGCCTTTTCCTTGTGTTCACCCTTGTGTGTTGATAAGATGTCTTGCTGGAAACTAATTCATTTGGTTTTGATTCTCGTGCAGTCAATAGTAGCATATTACAAATGAAAAGTGAGAAGTTAGCTATGCTAAAATTTGAAAACGATTTGGCCTTAGCGTGTTTTTATATGAAGTAGCAGCATTCGACGGACAATGCACCATACTGTAAAAAGCTTTGAAAAGTGACGACGTTCAGCCTTGTGTGGAACCGTTGTTAGCCATTTCCTTATCAAGCAAGGTAAAATTCGAATAGTTTCAATATATAGTATCAATACTATATAAATAAGATGTATTGGGCAAAAGTTCTGCTAACTTATCTGTAGGCCGTAATTGGTTGTTTTGTTATGGTCAAGCAAGCTTCTGACCTCAACACTTGACTCTGGCAGTGTGGTGTGGGGCTAGTAAAGGATCGATTTATATATGAGAATTATTGAAAGGAGACGAAGTAAGTACGCTAGATGTAAATGTGATTATGGAATATTATGTTAGAGATTCATTTGGCGTTCAAGATCCACCTGAATCAAGAAAGCAGCGCGCACAGAAGTACTTAACAGCCAGCCCTTGGTCACAGGGCCTAACATGCAGGAAAGGCCACGAATGTAATGAGCATTCTTCTGTTGTGTTGCATAAAAATTATTATTCTTAATTAAAAGGGTAAATTGCAATCTTGAGCAATATACTTCAATTTTCTTTGTAGCGCATTCATAACCTAGATAAAGATCAACTGAGCTGGTTTGAAGACAGTTAGGCACAAAAGAAGGTTAGCGCAACAAAATGGTGTCTTTAGTTGGGTGAAGTAAGTTGAACTAATTGCTACCATTACATATTTTTGTGACTTTGATACTGTTTTATTTTCCACAGTATGAAATTACAATGTGAGGCAGCGGTGTTGACCAGTGGTTTGCCGAAGGACATATGAGTGAGGGTTATTGTTGACGAAATTTACCGAGAGGCTACTAAATCTTCCAGAATTACTAACAAGCAATGATCACGACACAAACTTTTAGCGACAAGCCAAATGAGTACTGACAGGTCAAATGATTACTGACAACTTTGGCAAAAGGTGGGAGTGACACCCCGCACACTACTACTTCAGCACGCCCCTAGTGAGGACAGTGAAAGTAAACCGTATTACGGTAAAGGCGATTTTTGCAACAGTTAATGTAGTTTTTGGCTCCATTTCATCACAGATTTCACTTTCCTCACTGCGCTTTAGCACTACACCTGAGGAGGAGAGAATAAGATATTGCTTGAATCCGAGTATGATATAGCTTGAATCCGAGTATCCAGTAAAAAGGAGATTCCCCTCTAGATTAGCAGTTCCTCGCTTTCAAAATTCTCTGAGCACGCACCCCGAACAACACCTGTGAACACGATGTTGCAGCTTGGGCAGCAGAGCCGGGGGGCCATATGCCTTTGTCTTTCGTGACTAAGGTCCACCACTTCCAAAATATTCCCCAATGTCTCTCAACAATGTGTATATTCAACAGTAAAATCAATGTATTGTTTTTATATTGCTATGGACAATGCCAATAAAGTGCGAAAAGGGCTGTGGTGGATAGGATTTCCAATTTAACTATAAAAGTGCGTTGCACAATGTAAGAAAAAGAAGATTTTACTTGTCCCAATAAAATTGTCAAAAATAGTACCCCCAATTCATCATATTTGCAGTCTGAAATGATTTTTTACCCAACAGTATCCTCTCAGAATTTTACTGACCCTTCTTAGTGTATTAGAGACATAAAATACCTAATTTATGCTGTATAAGGTAAAAGAAGAATTTTTTATTGATTTCTTTAAAAAAGTTTCATACATGGTAAGTACTCAAATAGTGTTGTTTTTTAATCTGCCTGGTGCAATTTTATTATGAAGATAAAACAAAAAACTATGTTTATTTTTTAATTTTAAACGAAAATGAAAAAATTAAGACTGCCCTGAAGGTCTGTCATTTTTCTCAGTTATGATTTGAATGGGTGAATGATTTGGCCATCTTACTTTCTCTATCTACTAACCAAATTCCAGTATAGACACTTTGCCTGGGTATTAAATAGGTTTCATAAGCTATCAGGTATATTTAAGGTACACTAAGAGCTATTTACTTGCTGAACTACATCAGTTCAAACGTAGGGACTGCCTCAAACACCTGCGTATCATTTCACATTCCAGCTAGGCGTGACGTCATGACAACCGCTAGTCCCAGTCTCTCTTCAGCATTGTTTTACGAGTGTTATCCTCCCATATTCCTTCTGCTGTTTCCCTCCTGAATATAATCAAGTACCACATCAATCCTTGATTAAAAAGGACTGAAATAGGTGGGTATGCGGGTATGTTACTTTTTACATTGTTTTCTATTTTGCGCTGCGAAAGGAGTCTTTTTTTGCATGTCAGAGGAGGAATTTCAGAAATTTGGAAAGGCCGTTAAAGCTATCATCCAAGAAATCTGTAAAACTCGTGTGCTGTATTATCCTGCTTGCCTTTTTCGGTGTACTTTAGACTCCCCAACAGGAATTATTTACTTTCTTTGCGCCCACACGGTATTTTCGAACTTCCACTTACTACATTGTAAAGTCATGAAATCTTTCTGGCCTAAATACGCTGTTTGAGTTGGATCAATTTCGCATTGTAGCTAGGGTTTAAGCCCCTGGCACGTATTTATTAGCAAAAACTAGATGAAAACATACGCTGTTTCCCTTGCGCCTCAATTTTCGACGAAACTGTACTTGATCTAAGAAACAATTAAAAACAACATTTTGTTTTCATTATGGCGATTGTTCAAAGCTAGGCCACGCACTTTGGACACGATATTATGAATGCCGTGATTTCTAGGGAAGTCAGTTTACTGACCTAGAGAGTGTTACAGAAACTGCTTAGCGGCGCAGCGAAAGTCTTAGTATTCCAAAATATCACAAAATTTGTTGTTTTGCTCGCTAGCAGTATTTGAAGCATAGCAAGAATAGAGATTTTAGTCACATCCGGGATACTTGTGTCGGTCCGTTCAAAACGGGGGACGGTTGATTTGCTCTGGGAATCCCCAGATATCTTTCCGGTGCATTTTGCTGAATGTTGAATCAAAATTGCTCTAGAATTGTACTACCTACACTTGACATATTTGCCTAGTTGCTGCCAGCTTTTCATCTTAGATTTTGCACACACCAAACCCACGTTTACATATAGACATGTGCGCTTACACACACCAAACACGTTAACTGGAGGAAGCTCCCTGAGGGGCAGCACTTGCCTTTGGAGGGGCAAAAGCCTTATTTTGTTGTGTAGGTCTCCAGGTTAATAATTCTGTTGGGGGAGACCAAGCAAAATTTTTCATTTGGGGGCATTGCCCCTGTGCCCTTTGCATGTATGTGCCTGAGACGCAAATGAATCTTTTTTATTCCACTCAGAGCTTTGAACTGAAGCATGTTCACGCTGGACTAGAAGCAACCATTTAGCTGGAGCTAAACGTTTTTTCATAACAAACCAGCTGATAAGTAGCATACTGCTAAACAACTACCGTATTTCCTCGAAAATAGGCCGATCTTCGAAACTAAGCCGATTCGAAAATAGGCCAAGATATCTTAGTGGACACCACAAAAATAGGCCGACCTCGAAAATAAGCCGAGACGCAGTTAAGTCCAGATGAAATAGACTACGAACAATTAAAAAGGAAAGAGGGGTCGAAAGGCAGCGTCTGCGTTGACATTGAAGATGATGTATGGGAGGAAAACCGTAACGAAATTGTAATTGACGACTTGTTAGATATTTCATAAGAGGAAATTGGCATTGTGCTGCAAAACTGACAATTTCTGTTTGTGGAATATTTTACGAACATTTTAAAACCTTAGTGTTATTATTCTTATCGTGTTTTTTTTCATGTCTTTGTCCGAAAACACCTCGAAAATAAGCCGATTCAAAACTAGGCCAAAAAAGTTCATTTCAGAAAAATAAGCCGCGGCTTATTTTCGAGGAAATACAGTAAGTACATTTTGGAACTACAAGGAAAGAGCTAATGAAACCGTTACTGAACCATAAAGCCAAACTAAAACAACGTGAACGTGACATTACTTCAGGGGTGGTTCTAGCTGGAAAAATCCGGGGGCATGACCCCTGAGCGTAGGGTAGAAGAACAGGGATCTGGAGACTTAGCCCCCAGAAAATTTTTTGACCACACCCTTTTTACCCTAAGAAAATGCCCTTTTAGAGCACAGAGATTGGCCCTTTATACACTAATAAGCTATGTAAATGAAAGAGCAGGAGAGCAGGTAAAGTGACAGAGAAATAAGAATACAGGACGATAACATAAATACAATAAATAAGATAAATAAGAATACGGAAAATACAAATGTAAGATCTCCATTAACATTTAGAAGTTTACTATATGTTGTTGCTTACATGCAAAGCCAAAAGACACAAAGAAATCTGATTCAATTTATTTCTTGTGCTAGTATCACGACTAACAAAATGCGTCAGTGTGAGCTAAAAATGGAAAGCAATTACTCGCTTTTTCATGACGAACCACTGTATAATGAACCTACATGTAATAGGAACTATTAAGGAATATTTAAAATATTTAAGGAACCACTTAATAAGGAACCTACATGTAGACGGCGGAACTTATACCAATAGCAAAAGGAAAACTAAGGAACTTTTAAATTTAAAACTTTATAGCTGCAAATAATCAAGAATTATGAAAGCGTTTCATAGTATCCTTTGAGTCTTGATTTCTATCCAAAATTAAAGGTACAGTTCAGAATTCTGATGTTTCCTTTGGTCTGTACCAATTTTATGGCACTATATGTGCGGTATAAATCAATGAACTATTAAAGAACTTTTAGTAATAGAATTTGATAAAAACAGGTCCAAAAATAAGGAACTTTTAGAACTAGGCCTTGAGCTAGGTTCCTTATAATATTCATAGTTTTTAATATTCATAGTCTGCTACATTCGCGTTTTCTTTGCGTTTTCAGTGCAATTTAATTTGTTAAGTTAAGAGACCGCTCATTATTTGTGCCTCAGGTGAGAGCTGATGAGAAATAGGTTAAGTAAATGATCTTTCAATAGGTATGTCATTTTTGTGTGTCTCACAGGGATCGCATGTTCTTAATAGCTCTATATTGGTTGGGTAGCCATTTTTATGGTACACAAGATGGGGCAACAAAACGATTACCCAAATAAAATAGTCTCCTCAGTCTGAACATGAGCTATCAATTTTAAGAAACTCTTAGAACTAAAATGTGGCCAAAAATTGAGAAACATATGCTATTATTAGGCCTTGAGCGAGTTTTCTTATTTAAAAACCGTGTGTTGTTCTGGACGGGCGAGAGAATTTCACTCAAGACAGAAATACCCATCAGTGTGAGTTTTTGCAGAACTGATTTTTTTCAAATAGAGTTTTAAACCTCTTACTCACTAAACCTGCAAGGGAGCAAACTTTTCACATTTTTAATTTGGAGGGCAGTACACGTCGGTGGCCCTTACAATTATTATGTGTCTGACTGTAGAGTATCAATCCACAGTACAATATACTTTCACGGGCGCCATTGCCGGGAGACAGGGGGTATGCCATGCCCCCCAATTTTTTCGATGTCGTCGGATTTTCCGAAATTTTAATGCTTCGTCGGAAAATTTTCGAACTTTTGCAGTTGGTGAAGGTAAAGGTTTCGAATTTTATCGGAAAACATTGAACTTGGCCCTCCTACTTTACAGGTGCCATGACGCCCCGGTATACTTTCATTGCAAAAATTCAAAAGGGCTTCCTTTGTTTCCTTACGATGAGACGGGGGTATTTTTTGTGTTGCTCTACGTGCCATACGACAAGTCACATCGTCTATTGTCTTGGCCTCTGTTTTGTAAAATAGGAGAGCATTTTCATCGTCAATATTCTGTGTATACATTATTTCTTGTTATTTTGACGTTTTTGTTGTGGCTGGCTACGTTTTACACGTAATTGCATGTGTAGCTTTGATATAAAATCATTCATATACATTGAAACTAGTGCGTTGCAGTATAGTTGCAGTGATATACCAAGACTGTTTCGTTAAGGGTGTGTTCTTAACAGTTTGATTATTTATAACGAACTGACCGACGGTAACCAGCCATGACCAGATGAATAAGCCGAATTGCAGTTTGAAATTTGGCCAAACTACCCAATAGATGCTAAATTCCCTGCATCATAGGCAACTTTCTTGAAATTTCATTGGAAATGGCTGTAGAATAATCCATATTCACGAACTTTCCACCATTTTTTTGTATCCCATCATCAACACCCGCGTGCCTAGGCCTGTTTCCTGTTCTTCTACACTGCCTCAGTGAGAGCCTAACACCTCGTCCCAGTTCCCTGTAAATGCATGTCTCTTACACTTTGGTGGTTTGTAGAAAGATGACGGTATGTATGAAATGGTAAAGAATATACTGCCTTGTTTGTATATTTGCTTCAAAGTATTTTATCGCTCTAGATTCCACTGAAGATTAGAAGTTATCAGGGGCTTAACAAATGCATTATCATTTTTTCCTTACATTATAACTTGAAATGATATAATTTGTTCTCTCCCCAACTAAATTAGTGTTTACCTGTCGTCCACACGCAGAAGATCTTACACTTCTGATTGACAACGAAGTAGAAAGGTAAAGGATATTGTTCAGTAGGAAGGAATGAAAAAATAAACAACGAACAGTTGTAAATTCACTTCGCCAAAGATTAGGCACAACCAAGCACTTTCCTGTTTATTAACTGCCTTCAAATGGAATGGTGCTTATGCCAGTTCATTTTAGAACGCGTGGATATGTAGCCAATTAGTATTCAAGAATTTTTGCGAAGAGATGTGATTTTTGAACTGCAGGTCTTCGCTGGTTTTGACACAGTAAAACTAGCCTAGTGTCGGCTCTAGTTTCCGGCCGTACCAAACAAATTGAACTATCAGTTTGCTTGCAGGTAAGGAGGGATCCAATTCGTGTGAGACATCGCATAACATTTTCTAGAACGACTTTGCAAATATCTCTCCCCCAAGATAACTCAATCAAGGGGCTCGGTTGAATATTGAGAGTGGACGCCATTTTAACGAAAACCTGCAAACACTAACATACGGGACATGTGGTGCGTTGTTGTTAGAACAATGCCATGTGCTTGCGGCTAGCCTTTGTGTTTGTGTGATTAATGCAGTCGAAGAGACGGGGACACAGTTTGAAGCGTCCAAATCAAAACGCAGTTTCGGACGACAGAGCGGGTCACGTATCGCTTCCGGATTTTACTTGCTTTGTTAAACCAACTCTAGAGCCTTTTACAAGGAGTGCACCCAAGGACGTAACTTCATTAAATTTTGGGGGGTATCAATAATTTTTTGTCTGTGACCTTTTTTTGTAATAGTAGCTTACCATTGGTCCTGGGCAGGGGTGATTTCTAGGGGGCTCAGGGGGCAGAGACCCCCTTGTTAAATTTTCTGCTCATTTTGGGGGCTCAGCCCCCTAGAATTCTTGCAATGGTTTAGCTTTTCAGAGTTTATTGGCTTTGCTTCCAAAGAGTTATGATCAATTGTGCACTGCTTTATGGTTATTGGGGCATCTCTTTTTGTTGATTATACTATATCAGTATTAAACTAAATTATCATGTTTCCATCTTTGAAATTATGGGCGTGGCTGTAGCTGTACCACTCCCAAACTATGGGCGTGGTTGTTCATAGAGCCCCCCTTGTTAAAAGTTTTAGAAATCACCACAGGTCCTAGGTCCAGTAAGTTGCCCCTGCAGAAATGCATTGTACTACCGCTTTTGCCCTGCGGAATGACAGATTTTCAAGTTTGGGTTGTGACTCACCCCCCATACGTCCCTTAATTTTTGTTCATGGGTACACTTTGACAATTTTGAGTAGGGTGTTATAGAAAGGTGAAATAACGACGAAAATCATTATTTGTGTTTTGCTGACCAAAGTGATTTTATGCAACTGTTGATGTTTTAACCGACTGCAGTAGCATATTTGGATGTTGTTATCATTTCACATTGGACAGGATTTGTCCTACTCCTTAAGCCTAGCGCACACAGCACGATTTTTGTCGCTGGCAACAGAGATCTTGCCTTCTGTCGTCAGCGACGAAAAAGAATTTCTAGCATATTTGATATTGCAGATGGTCGTCAGCGACAAAATTCTTTTATATATGTTTCCCGCACACAGCAAGTTTTCGTCGCCAGCGACAAAAATCTTCGTCCTCAGCGACGAAAATCGTGCTGTGTGCGCTAGGCTTTAAGCTCCTTAGCTTTATCTTACGTTTTTAAGGGCACTTAAAACTCCTTACGTTCATGCATTTTAAAAGGAACTCCTTAAAACTCCTCATTTCTAACAATTTCTTGGGATTTTCAGCAGCAGATTTATTTTGGAAATTATTTGCGTTTTGTCGAGTAAACATAGAAAAACTACTCCTTAAACAGCTCCTTAAACAGCTCCTTTTGGTCCTTAACCCTTTAAAAAGTCCTTAAATTTTGCTAACTAACCAGAGCACGAACCCTATACAATCTGCACATTTTCCCAGCGCTTATCACAACAGTAGGGTTTCCAACCCCAGCACCCTTGGCAGTGGGAGAAATGTCATACCTGAATGAGCTTGTTCTATTTCCGTATTTGCTCGAAGGTTTTTATGTTGATGTTGTACTCAATGCGACACAAAAGAGTACTGTGAAACATTATTAAGTCCTAATCGCTTTCTGTTTTGAGTGTAAAGTTTGATGCCCTTATATACTCAACTAATAAACAGCATTTAATTTGTGGGTAGTTGTTTACTAACTCGGCCATAAAGACAGTGTACTATTTAGTTCCACTTAGTTCTGCTTGAACTTTCAACATAATGTCTAGGCCTAAGTTATTACGTGTAAACCAATCGAAAAAGTTTTTTGTTTATAAGAAACCTAGTGCTAGACAGCCTAAGGCTTAAGAAACTCTTAGAACCACAAGGAAAGAGCTATGACACTTTAGATAATAGCACATTGAAATGGTTAGCCCGTTCCATGTAAAGCTGTACCAAAACAATGTGAATATGACATTGCTTTAGAATTTAACTCGTACTGACGCATTTTGTTTGTTATGGGACAAATAGTTTGCTACATTCAAGTTTTGCGTACGCTTTCACAGCAATTTCTTCGCTAGATTAAGAAACTTTTAGAATTAAAATGTGACGAAAAATTAAGAAATTTTCAGTACTAGGCCTTGAGCTAGGTTTCTTATAAAAAAGCCGTGGACCCGGGCCTTGGGGCCGCCTAAGATTCTTGAATTTAAGAAGAGCCCCAGCAAAATGTTTGCAAGGTTTATGATGCTTTTTTCACAGGACATAAAGTTTTGATCCCAAGGCCGAAACATTTTTGCAACTGATCGTCATTCAAACTATCAGTCAAACAGAAATTCTGTGCAGACGCTGTTTCAGTTTTCGAGATAAAATTACACATGATTGCTCCAATGAATGGCGAGGGCCGTCTTACCTTTGTGCACACCCCGTTTGGAAAATTGACCATGGTTTAAGGAAAGTTAAATTACTTACTCTTTTCCATCATCCAGGCTTCGCATAGAAATATGAGGAACTGAAGCGAAACGTCATTGGTAATTTGGTTTGAATTCTTGCGGATATGATCAACGATTCATCGCTGAAAGTAATTGGTGGCAGGCAGATAAAGGTGGAAGATGCGGATCAAGACAAACAGAAGAAAATCCTAAATAACAAAGGTGTTTTTCTTGTCTTATTTGGATACACTAGCTTAATCATCAACATATATATTCCATTTGAAAACCTGAATTTTAATGTTTTAAGCAGCCTAGGAAGTTGGTTAGGGGTCGTCTGTAAAGGATGTCCGCACATTTTTGCCAGTTTTCAACCCCCCTCCCCTGTTCCATGCCTTTCCGATTTCTGCTTAACAGCCCCTTCCCCTCTCCTTGCGGATACTTAGCTGGAAGACAATTATAGAGCTGCAAAAAGTATGAAAGGATAAGAGCGTTTTGAAAAAGACATGCATACTGTACTTATTTCTTGTTTGCCTCTTCATTTTTCAACCTTTAACGAAGGAAGATGGTGATAAAATGGTCTTTCAGTCCCCTCTCCTCTCTTGAAGAGACTGCCCTGAAAAGGATGTCCACTCAGTGCCGTAACCACGGGGTGGGCAAGGGGGCTGGAGCCCCCCAATAATTTCTTGTTAAAATAAATTTTTCAGCTCCTCCGCCTCAACCATGGTGAGGCCTCCTCCAATAGTGACTTCCAAGCCCCCCCAAAATGAAAATCGTGGTTACGGCGCTGCCACTTACATCTAAACCCTCTCCCTGTCCGCTTTTGTCCGCATTTCTGCTAACCCACTCCCTCCCCTGAGGTACGGACACACTTAGCACGTATACACAAGTTCTCGAAATCTTTGAATCCATCACTTCTTTTGCTCATGCATACCCTAAGTCTATGATACCCATGACTACCCTTGTGCGCAAAACTGACTGCAGGCACTTGCCATCCAAATCTGTATACGACCATCTATTATATTCTATTTTTTCTGCAGATACATTTTTCTCAGATCTGCGCTCGCAGTCACAAAATACTATTATTGATGCCTGTTGAAACGCTTCTTGGAAAACGCAGCTGGACTATAAGCTTCAATAGAAGAGCCACGACGAGAAACATAACTGAGAGTCTTAGGCATGTTAGTAGTTATCTCATCGGTTGATACACATTTCCATATGTGGGCATTTCTTTGCTATTTAATCTCCCCTTAGATTATCTCCTCGTGATTCCATTATAATTTCTCTTGCTTTCCCATTTGTTTTTCCCATTTCTATCTTTCTATATAAGCCCCTATTGCCTATCTAATAAACAGTTGATGATGAGACATGTCTCAAAACGTCTGGTAGTTTCTAGGCAAAGTCTATTGGTTGTCTTAAATCGATAAATCAACAATTATGTCTTCTATGGTTATGTCTTTAAAAATTGGTATGTCATCTTGAACTCTGGAAATGTCGCATAAGATAGAAGGAAAATTCAAGGCAAAAAAAATCAAAGTCCTTTCCCGTGCCCAGTGGCGCATAGGGCGGCGCCTAACTCCGTTTCTATAGCCCTAGGCAACGCGTCTGCGCATGCAGTGAAAGCTACAGCAGGGGGCTGGTTCACTGGTAGCTCGGCGAGTTTAACTTTCCCACTCCATTCTCATATGTCGAGCGCCAGACGAGAAGGCAGTGAGTACCAGTTTTAAAGTCTTCGGTATGACTCGGCCGGGGCTCGAACCCACAACCTACCGGTTGTGAGGCAGATGCTTTTACCACTGGGCCATCACTCCGATAGAAAGAAAAGAGCTCTCAGTAATGTTTTTTGTCGTGGCTCTTCGATTGAAGATCAATGATGCCTGTTTTGCATTCAATATACTTTTATCAAGTTGCAAACTCTCTTTGAGCTCAACATCAGTATGGAAGTTTGTTGTTAAATTTAGATCCACCCAGTCAAGATGAAGAGGACCAGGCTGAAGAGAGCTTCGACTGGGACAAGTACCTTGCTAAGAATAAAGCGGAGCCTGTCCCTAAGTCATCATTTCACCACGTATGTTGTTAAATTGTTTCATTTCTGTAGCTAACTGTTTATTATGAGGGGTTATGACTTCCCCTTTCAAGCTCATGTTACAAAGTTCCCATGCCTCCTTATAATCTTTAAAAATCCGTAAAGAAAGGAAATGTCCTTAGAATTCTATATACATCCTTAATTAATACGAAGTTTATTGAAATCTTGTCAAATCTCCTAAAGAAATATAGTTTGTAATAGTAATTGTGATAATTTTGTAAAGGAAAATTTAATATGCGGAGTTCCAAGCCAGTCGATCTCAAGAGTTTCCTTTAGGAAAAATTTTGCTTTTTCGTTTTGCAATTTCACTTAAAGAAGTAGAAATATCGATCTTGTGTGCTTACTCGTTAGGAAAGGGGGCTAATCACATGAGAATCTCTTGATACCTCCTTCCTTTTTTATGAGTTTTTGTTGTAATTGAGTTCAATTCTCCTTAAACATTTCTAATAACTCTCCTTTTTTTCTCCATAAAATCCCCATTTCTAATTACAAAAGGCGTGGGAACCCTGTTTTATACGCGGAACTTACGACCTCAAAATTTGACCATGTGGCCAGCGTCCGACGAAGACAGCTTCAGTCCTCGCAAGTAGTTCGCGCCAGCCATTTTCATTTAATTTTTAATTCTTTAAACATGGTAGTCCTTCAGATACTAAGATCTGTTCTCCATGGCCAGACTGCATTTTAGACCCTATTTGAACCAGATCTGTGGCGAGCAGGAACCACTACAATTGTAATTTGGCGAGTTTTGGTGGGTTTCATCAACATTTACGCTATGTTTGCCCAGGTTTTTCCAGCTCGAATGGCGAGCCATTTTTGCTAGAAAAAAGTTTGGCTAGAAACTGTGGCGAGAAAAACTCCCAGAATGCATTCTGGCTCCAGAGATTTTTTTGAGTATTGTCTTAAGTCACTTTTACTTCCCAGGGATGATAGAAAAACCTGGGCTGCAAAAGAATTTGTCGGGCACGGCATTTGTCTATTACTTTATGCAGTTTATACAATAAATATTTATGATAATTTATGTGATCATATTTTAATGATTTATGTAGTCTCATGTACAATACTTTGCAGCTTATCTCTGGTAGCACTTTCGATTTTGAGCCCGGAATGAAACTCGAAGTTCCTAATCAGGATTCGTCCAGCACGTACTGGCTAGCTACGGTGGTTGCTAAGGCTGGACCGCTAATCCTTCTCCGGTATGAAGGCTACCAAGGTGATAACAGTGCAGATTTTTGGTGCAACAGCCAAAGCTCGGAAATTCACCCGGTTGGATGGTGTGCTAAGACGAAGCATGCATTGCGGCCTCCTAAAGGTAGGGCTTCCTTTGATGTCATCGTACGTCGTGTTTATGTCTGTAGCTGTTTGTGTTACCTAGTAAGATATTAGTTGAGTTTATGATACACGACAGGGTTGCCATCGAATTATGGAAGTCGGAGAATTGAGGGAAAATCAGGAAATTCTATGTTCTATCAGGGAAAATCAGGGGAAATAAAAAAAGATTTTTCAAAAAATCATAGAGAATCAGTGAAGCTTTAAGTTTTATATTGTTTCATTTCAGAACAGTGACTCTCCATACTCAACCACGCATCAAGTTGAGTGTAGCAATTGCAAAATTTTACCCTTTGGTATATCATTCTGTTCTGTGCAGTCCATATGATGCACAGTTCTGTATTTTCTGAAACCAAAAATTTGAAGGGCCAAAAATAGGGTCAAGGCTTCCCAACTCCATAGCTGTCCGAAGAAATGATAAAATCCTAATTGAGGGTTATAAGAATGACAGGGAAGATTGAGTAGGATTTTACAAAAGCTTCGGGGAAAATCAGGGATTTTTTTCCTGAAATACTGTAGGCTGCCCTGCACAAGCATTGTTTATAGTTCAAGTTCTTTTGAGAAGACGTGCAACCTTAGTGAGCTTTTTCTACTTGCTGAACATATGAAAACAGTCTTTTTGTACGTGCAAAATATACAAGCAAGACTTTATCATTCAGAAAGAGAAAATCTACCATTATTAAGAGTATTCTGCTATCGTTAATTTTAAAGAGTAACATTTTTCTTTATACAGAATAAATATCTTAATTTGAACCACATTTTAGTTGCAAATCTGAATAAAAATTCTATGGTGTTGTCTTGTTTGAAGTCTCCTTCAAAAATATTGCTCCCAATCTTGAGAAAAGGAGACGTGTGGGGACGTAGAAAGCATTCAACAAATGGAGGGTACATGCAGTTGGGGGCAGTAGTGATTTCTAAAAATTTTAACCAAGGGGGCTCTAGGTGCAACCACGCCCATATTTTGGGTGTGACCTAGCTGCAACCACGCCCCTATTTTCAAAGTCGCAGATATGATACTTAAGTTTAGTACTAGTAAAGTATAATAAACAATTAAAAATGTCTCAATTACCATATAGCAGTGAATAAATAATTGTAGCAATACAAGACACTTTGAAAAGCAAGGCCAATACAAGCATTTTTAGGGGAACTGAGCCCCCCAAATGAACAGTAATTAACAAAAGGGGCTCCGCCCCCCTGAGCTCCCTAGAAATCATTCCTAGTAAGGGGGACTTCACCATATAAAAAAGGGCAATTGTGTAACCTGAAAATGGGCACTTATATGCAATTTTGTGAGAATTGGTGGGAGCACGTGCCCCCTAGTGCACCCCCAGTTGCTACGTCCATGGGGAAGTGGAGCTTCTCACTATGCATATCAGTCTATTTGTATCTGAATTGTCATCAAGTTCGAGTCAAGTATTGTGAAAGATTTTATGCTGCTTTTTCAGCCATTCAACATAAAGAGAAAAGTTGGTACGATTACTTGATAAAGAATTTAACCGGAGCGAGGAAAGCTGCGGAGCATCTTTTCAGAAAAGTATGAGCAATTTGTTATTCTTCACAGAATAAAATTTTCTGTACCCCATGCCGTTGATTCCTATTGCATTAGTGGTATATTGAAGTATATTGTGCGTTATTGTATGGAGTTATTGTATCCAGATTCCTAAGTATAATCTAGAGTATGCAAAGAGAGGATTTTCATACTCAGCTCTTAAAACCTGGAATGAAATCCCCTTAAGCATTAGGGAACTTCCCACGCTTTTTCACTTCAAAAAACAACTGAAAATGTATTTGATGAGCTGACAATAAATCAAACACGACCCCCTGGAAGAAAAGCCTAAGGTATATTTTAATTTTTGTTATTTTAAGTAAACCATTATTATTATTATGACATTATTATTATTATGACAATGATGTTTAGTTTATTTTGATATAGCTGAAGGGGTTATTCGTGTAAAAATAATGTGAATATGAATATGAATATATGAGTTTCGTTTCTAATGGTACACGATATGATGCTATTGTATCATATGGCATAACATGGCATGGTATTGTGTGGTATGGCATTTTATTGTGTCATAAAATATGATATAATATGGTATGTTATGTCATGATGTTGCATGGCATTGCTTGGTATTGTATGGCATGATGTGGTATGGCATGATGTGGTATGGCATGGTGTTATTTGGTATGGTATAGTATGATATGGTACTGCATGATAAAATATTGTATTGCAAGGTATAACATGGCATTCTATTGTATGGCATGTTATGGTATTGTATGCTGTTGTATAATATTGCATGGTTTAGCATGGTATGTAATGGAATATAGCGTATGTTGTATGGTATATTGTATATAGTATACACTATATGGAATTTGGATATGACATTGCATCGTATACTAGCATTTCAATGAGACGCGCGCGATCGCTCGCGAGCGCCCGACACGTCGCACGCCCTCGATTGATCGCGCACGTAAGTGTATCAATTCCATTCCTAACGAGCGATGGAATTGATAGATTATACATCAGGGCTTTTTCAAAACAGAACTTGGGGGCAGATGCATCCTAATCCATAACATTGCCAATCTGTTTATTCCAGTAATTGACGAAAAATGCATATGAAAAAACAGCGCGCGCAACCCACCCTACGCGCGCGAATAACAGCGCGCGTCTGATTTACTCATTGAAAGGCTTGCGTATGATGTGGTAATGTATGGCATTGTGCGTTATTGTTATTACATTTCTTTAATACCCCCATGTTTTCGTAAATATATTTTACCACAGCACGAAGAAGCGGCAACATTCTTTTTACATACTGGGAGCTTTTTTTGTCCGACACTCATCAGAGTATGAAAACGTCGGATAGTGACCGAAAGGTTAACCGAAGTATATATCCAGATACAGTTAATGTGGTAGGATGCGTCTAATTGGCCCCAAGAGTGGCCAATTAGGACCTATTAACCATTGTTTACTTGTAGAGTCCCAATGAGAAAACGAACTCTTTTTGTCTACACAAGACTGGGTTTTGAATCTTGATGTAAACATATTCCAAAACACTTAAATGAAAAGACGATATTGCTTGCCCAATGATCCGAAAATCGTCGTCTGTATAGGTTTTGGCGCATTCTGGATTTACAATAAGGTGTTGTTCTATGGCCGACTCACAATCAATTTTAGACTTGTTGTTTTTACATATTCGAGGTGGCTTCTCTGTTACGGCATTACTTTTCTACCTGATACTCGTGGGGACATGTTGTTTTATTCTGTCTGCTAGTCTCTGCGTAGCGCGTCCCACGTACCGAGCTTCACATTGGCACGAAAATCCACGAAAATTCACATCGCATCTGACTATATATTTCGGTTAACCGTTCGGTCGCTCTCCGATGTTTATTATATTTGTGTTATATTTTCTATTATATTTTCGTTTTTGGCATTGAAGTTTTAAATCACCCCTTGCTGCAGTATGTTCTATCTATGTCCACCTTTTTTGCATGTCGTTCCCTAATATTTCGTCTTTATTTTTCTGAAGTGTATTTGATTGATTTAATAACTGATTACATCACAACAACGTTTATTCTTATAGAGAGAGCGTCCTATAGACAAAATAGTTGTCGGTATGTTGTTGGAAGTCATCGATAAGGAGGATCCTACAGTATACTGGGTGGCAACGATTAGCGAAATATATGGCGGTCGACTTCGACTGCAATATGTAGGGACTGAAGACGCAAGCGGAGAAATGTGGTCTTACTATCTTAACGAACGAATCTTCGAGCCAGGGCATGGTTTCGTATTTGGCCTAACATTGAGGCCACCCCGAGACGTCTTGAAGACAATATCCGAGAGGCAATGGCCTATACCGAAGCTTCAGAGAAGACTTATGACATGTTGGGAGAAGGACGTGCTGGCAGAGCTCCTAAAAGACAGACCAGGACGGCAGACGCACTCGTTCAAAATGGGAATGAAACTGGAAGCAAAGGACCCGCGAGACCCAGCGTCGATATGTTGCGCAACAGTGGCTAGAGTCTTTGATAAGTACCATTTCTTAGTTCGCATTGATAACCTCCTGAGCAGCTCGGTTCATGAGGACCGCTCTTTTATTGCTCATAAGAAGAGCCATGGTATATACCCTGTTGGTTGGTGCCATAAGTTTGGCTTACCGCTTCAACCACCTAAAGGTGAGTGGATTGCAGAATTTTTCCATTGCGTTAGGTTGTTATTACCGTCATGTTTTACTCTAGTAGTGGCCAAGTACACGTTTGTTTTTTATAAGAAACATGCCCGTAAAAACATGAGGCTGAAATTAGGTAAAAATTGTTAAACATTTATGAGGCCTATGCAGGCTGAGTTTCAAGTGGTATCTTAGAAAAGTGCTTTTTACACAAAAATTTTTGACCAAACTAGAAAAAAATAGAAAAAAGCATCAACCACATGCTTCACAAAACGTGAACATCCTATTTCCTGTATCACAGTTACCTAATCTGGGTGGTTGTTGTTATTGGAAGCCTTAACTTACGAAACGTTGAAGGCTGGATTTGTCGAAATATTAAGATTCATTTAGGCTGAAAGCAGAAAGTTCATTTCTTACTCTAACAGCCATAATAAACGGGGGGCGTTTATTAATTTTGGCAGATTTGAAACCCCCACTTCTTATTTTGACCCCCCATTTATTAATTTTAGCAATTTTGGAGATGCTTCAAGTTTAGGTTGGTCATTTTTCCGAAGATGTGAATGCAGGGACTGCATTAGAACTCAGTTTCTCGTCCTGTGTTGTGTTTTAATGTTTTTAGGTGATGTTAGTGCATCATAAAAACAGATATGTCTAGAAGCTGCTTCCTAGATGTTCGCATGTTTAGCCCCCCCCCCCCGCTTATTGTGAACCTCCCACGCGCTAATTAGTTTTGAAAATTTGTTAGGCCCCCGCTTGTTTTGGCCCCCCGTTTACTATGGGTGTTAGAGTAATAAAGAACGTCCGTATATATTGATGGGTGAGCTTTACAACAGTGGTGATTGCTTTGGCATTTATTAGGGGGAAGGAGCCTCTTGAATCATGTCGATTATTGCTTTCTTAGGACCATTTTATGCAGCTGTGTTGCAATGCTTGAAGTCTAAAATTAATAGAGAGTGAGCACCTCCCCTGAGCCCCAAACGTGTCATTGCTATGGAAATTATCCCATGAATTGCATCCGGTTGAAATATACCAGTTAAACGTTATCATAATAGTTGAATGTGATGACAAATGAACAATTTTGCTGGCCTTCATTTTCAGGCTTCAATGGCCATTTTACCTGGAAAGGATATTTACAGTTGGAGAAAGCAATCGCAGCGCCGGAGGAGCTTTTTGATACAACTCAAATTGAGCATGGATTCAAAGTTGGGATGAAGCTCGAGGCGGTTGACCAGGAAAACCCAGCCAATGTGTGCGTTGCCACTGTAACTCAGGTACGACTTTTCACTGCGGGGACTATTATTTTCACTAGGATATTGTTTCTTGGCTTCAGTTAGTAGATGTGGAATTATTGCACCAAGCTCCACTATCTGGAGTGAAGACAAGGGGGAGGAAGAAAAAGAAGGGAGATAACAAAGGCAAGATGGAAGGAAAAGAGAAAGAATATAAGAGAAGGAAAGGGAGGAATAGAAATGAAGAAAAAGGGAGAGGAGAGGGAGAGAAAAGGAGAAAGAAAAGAAAGGAAGGAGAGAATGAAGAAATAATTAGAAAAGAAAGAATGAAAAGGAGAGAAGGAAAGAGAAGGAAAAGCAATGAAGAAAAAGGAAGAGAAAAGTGGGAAAGCTTGAAAGGTTGCTAAGGGAACTCTATTCCACCCCTTTAAGTTTCATTATTTTCATTTTCATTTAACAATATTTTATGCATAGATAACTCTTCAGCGAGCTAAAATAATTGATCTAAAATAAGCAAAAAACAAAAATAGTAGAACAATGTCCTTGTTTCCTTAAAACTACTTTTGCTGCTCTTCCAAAGAGTTGCGTTTTAGCTCAGTAGATACGTTTTTAAGTTGATGTAATGATGATGATGTAAAGTTGAATTGATGTAATTGATTATTCAAAAATTTCGGCATGAGTGTTATTCATTGCTTTGATATCAGTTAGTTCGTGAGATTGCAAAGTCTTACTTGGACACGTAGAGAACCTAAATGCTTGATGAAAAATAACATACCTCAGATTGAAGGGAAAAATACCATACCTCAGATTGAAGTGAAAAATAACATACCTCAGATTGAAATGAAAAATAACATACCTCAGATTGAAGTGAAACACAACATACCTTAGGTTGAAGTAGAGTAAAGGTAGTCCGGTGTACTTTCGTACGTAGGGGAGTGCCTGTTAGAGAGGACACTAATCCTGAGCCATCGGCATGTGAGTTAGGGTGGCCAGTTCCTTTCCTCGCCGCCTTTATCTCCCCAGTGTTCCCATTGGGTACCCATGTGCTGCTGGGTGAACAGTGAGCGAGCGTTAAGTCAAGGCATCGAGTCGTGCTCGAGACGCAGACCTTCCGCATGGGAGGCATGCGCTCTAACAACTATGCTACCTCGCTCACCTTAGATTGAAGTAAGTCCAAATGCTATACTGCTGAGTAAGATTAGTTATATGCCTTAGATAGTAGTGACATGATTTGTGGAATGTTTTGGAAAGTTATGGAATTTGATAATCTACCAAGAACCTGGAAAATTTTGAGAAAGGCAGGTTTTTCAAAATGGCTATAGAATAGTTTTGGATTTTTGCTTGTGAAAATTCTAAGATATCCTTATAGGTATATAGCTTGATGCCTTATTAAAACCGTATATGTTATGTTTGTTTATTTTACTATTTATGATGTAAAACATAATCCACCAAAAAAATCATAAAATATTTCTTGAAAATAACTTTTTTCTATTTTTATGGAATTTCTGAATGCAAGCGACATTGTCTTTCATGGTTTTGGATATTTGGTAATTTGTTTTTGAAAAAGTGTTCGAGAAATTAATATTTGTAAAGAAGTTTGTAGGAATCCTGTAGTAAAGTCTTTTTTGTATTAAATTCTTACTAGTGTTAGTTTTAGCGATGACGCGAATATATAACTGTAAGTGAACTAGATTCACTATATATAAATATATATATATATATATATAAATATATATATATATATAAATATATATATATATATATATATATATATAAATATATATATATATATATATATATATATATATATATATATATATATATATATATATATATATATATATATATATATATATATATATATATATATATATATATATATATATATATATATATATATATATATATATATATATATATATATATATATACTCTACTGTCTCTAATAGAAGGGGGTGTGAATACAAAGAGGGTGTTAATGTCGGCTAGGTTTTCAGTAAAAAGAGGGTGCTAATAGCAGGGGATATGCATGTCGGCAGCTTTTCGATAGAAAAGGAGTGCTAAGAGGTTGTGGTTCATGCTGGTAAATTGTTTTATTAAGAGGTAATTTAATTTTCTGCGTGTTCTGATAATGATCGAATTGTAAAATTTAATAGAAGGGGGGTGTTAATAAGCAACGAGGGGAAGGAAAATTCTCCTTAAATTAGTAGACGGGGGACCCGTCTATTATAGACACTTCAGTAGCAGAAGGTGGGAAAACTAGCACGATATAACACATTGCTTATCTCAGTGAGTGATATGGCACGTCAATCTGAGGTGCGTTGTTTTTTGTGAGCCAACCAAAATGATGTATTGTTTGGATCGTTGTTTTGTCAGGTTCTCGGAAGAAATGTCTGGATCACATTTGACGGTGAAACACGAAGTGAACAGCTGTATGATGTAATGTCGTACGATTTATTTCCTGTCGGCTGGTGCGAGATGAGTGGACATGAATTACAATGGCCTAGGCCAAGTAGTAAGTCCCCCTTTCAGGCATATCATCTTTCTCTTTGGATTTCGTGCAATGTGCCTAATCCTCTCTGGATATCAAGCATTTAAGTCTTTATATCCTTAAATTCACATTCAAAATTGAAGTGGAAGTTTATTTAATAGCTATGCATATATACAATTTTTAACTCAACTTCGATAATCTTGGAAGTTGCATTACAGTTGTATATGCACGATTCTTTAACAAGAAAATCACCATTTTGTCTGAGCCTCGATTTTCTTAACTTTTCTCGAAATTGAGTCTAATATTTTCTTTGAATCTTCTTCACGTTTGCTAGAGTGAGCAAGATAAAGTTGGTTTCCCTTTCTTTATTAATCATGTACGCTCGTATTTGAATTCCATCTTTAACATTTTGAATGTAATAATGACGTAATATCGATTTTTCACTAACAAAGTCAATTTATTTGGAAATTGGGCCTCGTGATTTTTTTAAGATATTCCTAAGATTTTGGCCATCTAAGTTTCTTATAAACTTTTTCTCATAAAAATACGTGAATGTATTGCCTCAAGAGTTCGCTGGAGCAAACGAAGCTGGTCTTGATAATTAAGAATGAAGCCATTTGTATAGTGACTCTATTGCCTGCGTGTTTGTGCGCGTGTATCTGCTTATATGTGCGTGTGTATATGCGTGTATTTGCGTTTGTGTTTCCTTGCCTCTGTGCTATGTAGAGTCTTTTGAAATATATTAGCTTCCCTTTTACATCTACTTTTAAGCACTGCTTCAAAAGAATAGAATTTCACGGCTGAGATCAACAACAGAGCGGAAAACGCGACTGGATCATTTGCGCAAGGGTGGGCCACGAGGCCGGAAAACAGCGCAGCCAGGTCAAACATCTAGCAACCACACCTCAGACGAGGAGAAAGAGATCGCTACGAACAAGAGAAAGAGGAAACACGTCAAAGCAAAGTACTACAAAGGGAGCAAGAAGCGAATAAAACAGAAAGTTAATAAGTCAACGAGCGGTGATGAAGATGCAGGGTTTGCCGATCCGACTATATCTTATGTTTTTATTGAAGAATTGGCAGACAACTTGAATAAAGAGGAAGAGATAAAAACTGGGTAAGTATTTATAATGCTGTTTGTATATAGTATTTGATGCCTGGGCAGAATGTTCTATTGTTAGAATATTTTAATTTTGGCTTTTGATTCTGAAAAAGCACTTAGAAATAGTTGATATTGACAAATTTCAGCTCGATCTGAAAAATTATGACCGAGATATAGGCAATTGAATGCTGACAGTTCCTATCAAATCACTCTATTTTGAGGCTGGTTCTAAACGTTCAGCACCAGGAGAAAAATACAGGGGTTGTTATGGCAAGTTTTCGATCGTCAAGTGGTCGTATTTCATCCTATTTTGACAATGTACCAAAAATTCTCAACACAAGCCTATTTTATTGTGCTCTCTCACTCCATACGGTCATAATATGCAAATTCTAAAAATAAAAGTTTATGGCGTCATCACTAATGAACTTTATTTGTTCATAATTCTATTTGCCTGTTATGTATGATAGTCAATGTTCTTGTCGTTTGGCATTTTTATTAATATTGTTGGCTATTTTTCATAACTGTAATTTCATTTCATGAGCGAGGTAGCATAGTGGTTAGAGCACATGCCTCCCATGCGGAAGGTCTACGGTTTGAGCCCGACTCGATACCCTGACTGACTGCTTGCTCACCGTTCACCCAGCAGCAAATGGGTACCCAGTGGGAACACTGGGGAGATAAAGGCGGCGAGGAAAGGAACTGGCCACCCTACCTCACATACCGATGGCCCAGCATAAGTGTCCTCGCTAACAGGCACTCCCCTACGTACGAAAGTATACGGGACTACCTTTACTTTAAATTCATTTCACCTGTTTAGAGAGGGTAGGCCTTTAGCCAGTGCTCTTCTTAAAGGGAACCTCTATTTGCAATAGAATACTGTACAAAAAGTACATTAATGTTTTAAAAATCGAGCTGAAATTCAATGTTAGTCTAGTTTATGTGATATGAAACAAACATTGAAAACATAGAAGTAAATAGTAGAATATATAGTAAAACTAAAGGAAAGAGGTAAAATGCAAACTTGTTGGGTTAGAATTTTAGAGATACCAAGAGTAGATGTTTTTTGCCTCTGCTAGTAGGCTCTCAATGATTCTACCCCATGATACGAAAAACATCTTACAGTCGCAGTTGCCTTCACATCTATATACAGCAAAGATCTCATCAGCACTTTGAAAATAAGCTTTGCGTACTATCAATTTCAAATTTGCACAGAGCATCAAAAGTCAAATCAAAGTCCTTTCCCACGCCCAATGGTGCATAGGGCGGCGCCTAATTCCGTTTCTATAGCCCTAGGCCACGCGTCTGCGAATGCAGTGAAAGCTACAGCGGGGGGCTGGTCCACTGGTAGCTCCGCGGGTTTAACTTTCCCACTCCATTCTCATATGTCGAGCGCCAAACGAGAAGGCAGTGATTACCATTTTGAAAGTGTTTTGTATGACTCGACCAGGGCTCGAACCCACGACCTACCGGTTGTGAGGCAGACGCTCTACCACTGGGCCATCACTCCGGTTAGCACAAGCATAATAGCATTAATTTTCTTTATTCTGCTATTATCAAATATTTCTATCTCTTCTCCATATATCTCTTGATCGTGAGATTTTTACTTATAGTTGTAACAGTCTTAATCATGAAATTCCGGCCTATGTGTCCATGAAATTAGTTGCAAATGTCAATGCAGCTTATTATTAACAGAACAAACATCCTTGGCTAGCAATTGCCAGTAAATTAGATCTCCTTTTTTTCTTCTATGGAGCTATTCTGTTTACATGAGAAGCAGGAGTTACTTTTAGCTAATTTTTTGTTCATACTATGCAGTATGCAGTGCCGCCCAGAGAGTTGTGAAGCCCTGGGGCAAAAGAAACAGTTAAGGCCCCTAATTTTCGAAATTTTTCAAAATTAATTCAAAATTTTCAGGGTCTAGAAATTCACTTTGGAAAATTATTGCTGGTTTACTTTATGTCGGCCCCCCAGACCTTGAAGCATTGGCTATTATGAGACCCCTTGGATCTTGAGGCCCTGGGGCAATTTTCCCCTTGTCGTCCCCCTCTCGGCAACCCTGGTAGTATATATTGCCACGCCTTTGTAGAATCCGCAGAAATCCTCAAAGAAAGATCTTAAAGAATCCTTAAAAATCCTTAATTAATGTGAAATTTATCAAAATTTTCTTAAATCTCCTTAGTAATTATGTCACAATTGTGATATTTTTGTGAATAAGAATTTTATATGAAGAATTTCAGGCCATCTGGTCACAAAAACGTCTTACAGGAAAATCTTATACTTTTTGCTTTGCAATTTCGCTTTAAGAACTAGTTTGATAGAATCGATCTTGTGTGTTCTGAGGGTAAAGAAGGGCAAATATAACAAAATCCTCCTTAAATCTCCTTATTTGTTATAGATTTTTGTCGAAATAGAGCTAAATTCTCCTTTAAAATTTCTATAAATTCTCTCCCCTTTTCCCGTTAAATCCTTATTTTTTAAGCAATATTTTATATGCAGTAGGTAGTGTTTACGGCATGGAGTGCGAGTGAAAAAGTTAGTCTTCAAAGCAATTACTATTTTGTCAATTTATTCTCAATTGATTATTTCAGAGTTAATCTCAACAATGAGCTCGCCTTTTGTAATGTTTTCCCATAATTTGGATTTTCTTGTCTTAGCCAGTGGCGACGCCACGGAGGGACTAGGGGACTTGCCACCCTCCCACTTCTCGCCAAGATCGATTTTCTAGTTCGTACAGATTCGATGAGAATATGTTAGGGTCGGGGTGAAGGACGTCTAGCAAGCTTTTGAAATGGTTGTGGCAACCAAATTGATTCATAGTTTTAGGGCGTGGCATCAAACACCCCCCCCCCCACTCTGCGATGGCTGGCCTGTCCCTGGTTGTGGCACCAATTTTAATACATCATATATCTCGTTCTAGTTTCCATTTGAATGACGACGGTGAGATACCAAAGAAGGTGATAACAATAGATTCTGATGACGAAGAAAGTGCTTCGGCATCAAAACTCCCAGTGCTATCCGATGAGGAAATGCGTTTTTATACGACTCTACGCGTCAAGCCGAATGAAATAAGCGAGACGCAAAGCGAGGAATTCGACTTGATGGCTGGTATCAAACTACCGTTGTCTGAGTGTTCAGCCAGCGTGGTAAGCTCAAACCTGGACAGGATACGCTTTCCTCACAGCAGTTCTACCGCTGCTCGTTTACGGTTGATCGATTTCTATCGTACGCGAAAGCATAAGATGAAAGCGCGCAGTGGACGATACCGCTACGGTATTCGGAGATTAGCTGTAAATAGCGCCGACGGAGGCCGTAAGATTGAAGAACTCAACAAAGAAAACCTCAAGTCAGGTGATATTATACAAGTTTCACAGCGATCTTTACGCAGAGGTGAGCGGAGAACGAATTTTCGCGTCCTACACCTTACGGGCCAGAAGGCCGTTGCCGCTGCTAGCAAGGACGCTAGTGCATCAAACGGAGCCGTGATAGGAACGGAACGACGATCCAGCCCGCGGAATTACCGCGTGTCAAATGGCATGTACAGAGTTGTAGAAACTTCTATAAACAAATCGCAGAGTAACAAAATTGTGATGAAAATCGCGAAACCTACGAAAAGCAAAGATGCGAAAGTTAACGGGACATCTGAGCACTCTCTGTTGTTGGACGGTTATTCCCCTGCTCGCGATATCCCAGCAATTGAGGATCATGTCACTACAAAATGTAACCAGATACGGTCTTCCTGCAAAAAGCTTCCGAAAAACCCTTTAACATGGACGAAAACAAACGTTGCGGAATTCGTGCAAGCTTCTGAGCTGGCGGAATATTCGCGAATTTTCCTGAAAGAGGTATTCCGGCAGATATTATTTTATACCTATCCTCTGATTTACCTTACTGTAATGATTCTCAATTATCTTTTGCAAAACCCCCCTATGGAGGGAGAAAGTATTTAGCGCCCCCATTTGCTATAAATGTTGGGTGTGGTTTGTAGGTGCGTACAGTTGATGAAGTCCGTTCTTAGCTTGTAAAAGCTGATTTTGGTTTGTAAATTTTGTTATTGGATAGTATATGGTAAATTATGTTTTTGGGTGGTAAAATATGCTGTTGGATAGTACCAGTTGTTTTTTCGAATAGTCTAGCATTTATTAGTAAAAGGAAGAAGATTTTTGGATTTTAAAATCTATTGTTGGATTGTGAAATCTGTTGTTGGATTGTAAAATCTGTTGTTGGGTGGTAGAATCTATTACTGGGTGGTAAATATGTCCTAAAGTGATATACTTTGTTGGCAGGTAGTAAAATCTTGTTATTGGATAGTGGAATCTGTTATCGGATTGTAAAATCTGTAGTTGGGTGGTGGAATCTATTGCTGGATAGTAAATTATGTTATTAGATGAAATAATTTGTTGGCAGATGGTAATATCTCTTGTTATGGGATAGTAGAATCTGTTATTGCATTGTAAAATCAGTGTTTTCCTAGCATAATCTGTTGTTTTTGATTTTGAATGTTAAGGAATGTTGGAGTAATAACAGAATATTTTTATAGATTTATTCCTGTTATTATGTTTTAGACCACAACACTCATTTTTGTATATAAGAACCAGTAAAATTGAGGCTCAGGCTGGCTGTTCTTAAGTTTTTCGAAATTTTTGAGGCTAATTGCTCTTAATTTGTTCTTAAATTGGTAGAGTAGGCCATTGAGAAATACATAGAAAGACAATATGCAAGACAACATTGGATGTTTTGATTGGCTAAGAGCCCATAAACAGAATGCTACATTCGAGGTGGACTTCCTTGCATGTCGCTGTGTTTTATTGAAAAAGTTTATATACGATTATAAATAGACAATGTTAGCACAGTATTTAGTTTCGCTAGGAGCAAGTTATTCGTGAAAATCAAAGTGGAGAGGTGACAAGGCTGTCGATTCACCTCAGGTTTGCAAGGAAGGGGCATTTCTTGTCTATATGTTTGTGAAAAGCCTATGAATTGTTGCCCAAACTTACATCTTACGACAGAAATGCATCACTTACAGAGGAGCATGACTTTGGAACAATTTAAGTTCTGATGCCAAAAACGTGCAAACTCAAATTAAATTCAAAAAACTTGCGAAATCAGTAGGAATCCTCTCCCTAACCCAATAAATTTTTAATTTCGCGTCTATTTGTATTATTTTAGGTAATTCTTATTGTAGCCTCTTCATTTTATTTGAATGTAATTAGATTATTATTTTTTGTATTATTTTGCAGAGCAGTATAAAATCAGCTTTTAGCTGCATACTCTACCATGCTTACGATAATATAATAATACAATTTATTTGCAATTGGCTTGAAGAATAGCTTAAGCTAATAAACGCTAACTCTGTGCTAGCTACAATGGAAACTAAAATGAAAAGTATAAAATGCAAATTATATACAAATGCGATAAGTACATTCAAATCCCTTTCAACTTTTAATTTTCATTTTTGAATTCATTATCTGTTTTTGCAGCTTTATATTCATCTGGAAGTTGATTCCAAATTATGCTTCCCCTAAGTAAAAGCGATTCGTATCCATATTTTTTTGTCCTCTTGTTTGGAAGTTGGAGGAGATTGTTTATTCTTAAGTTATATGGAAGCACTTTTTTATTGAAGAACTGCTACGGAAAGGAGGGTGCTATATATATTACTTAAACAATGTAAAATGAGAAAATGAATGAACGAGTGCTTCAGGCTCAGCCCTGTTCTTAATTTGCTCTTAACTTTCCACCAAATTTCAGGCTCGTGTTCATATAAAGTTGTGCTTATAAAAAGAGTGTAATGTGAAGACCAGTGTTTTAGTCAGTACCTCCCTTATAGTCTCTGTATGATAAACTGCAGCATTGCCTTCGCTAAGGGTAGGGCTTCCCAACGAAGGATATGGGACAACATTCCAGGGGGTACAAGACTCGTCCACCTTACCTTGCAGTCTTGAATAATATCAATATTTTATGAGTACGAGGTCAGAGCAAGCCTTTTTTAAGGGGGATGCAAGAGCATATAAGGTTGTAAACAACTGATTTAGGGCTATGACCAAATGTGTTATGGCGTATTTTCATCGCCCCCATAGAATCAGGTTATTGATATTATTCAAAAGCAATCAAGCGTTATCAGTGTTTGTCTCTATCCTATGATATTATTTGTTCATATTAACGTGCGCACTTAGGTAGAACTAAGCATTGCTCAGAGAGACTTAATTCCCAAGGAGAGTAAACAACAAGAAAACGGAGGTCGCTTCTCTGAGCAGATATTTGAAATTTTGCTTTTTGTCATTCTTTTCTAGGAGATCGATGGCCACGCGTTTCTGCTTCTGACATTGAATGAGCTGCACAATCTAATGGGTATAGCTGTGGGACCAGCTGTCAAGCTCACTGATTATATATTCACTTTGCAGCGAGAAGCAGACCGGTTGAATAAATCGAATGCACATAAAAACCAAGAAGACAAACCCGGCACCAGCGTTTCGCGGGTGACTTCATCGAAACAGTTAGCCACAACAAGCTCTCTTAAATCATCATCATCGAAAACAACTCGAACATCTACCTCGGAATTACCATCGACCCCCTTGATAACTAAAGTCTGTAGTATATCAAAACCGTTATTCTCCAAATTACAAAAGAGTTAGTTTGGCAGGGGACAGAACATCGTTTTACGTGTTTCTTGCTCTGCTTGATTTCTTAGCTCGTTAACGTCACTTTCCTTCTATTGTAAGCAATTTACCCAGCATACTAACATTATATATATATATATATATATATATATATATATATATATATATATATATATATATATATATATATATATATATATATATATACAGCTATACAGCAAGCATGTGCTAGGAAATAGAGAGTAGAGTACTGCTCACGTTTTCCTTATATGCTATTTTGGACAAATCTAACGTCAATCTTTTTCGAAAACCTATTTACTGAAGCTTTTCAGGAAAAGCAACAGTAAAAAGGTTTTGAAAAACTGTTACGTTAGATTTTTCAAAATTGCATGTAGGAAAAAAGTAAGCATCATCTTAATTTCTAAAGAATTAGAACTTTCGAATGTGGTATCAGTGATAGGGAATTGAAATTGTAAAATGTGGTATCAGCTATGGGGAATGCACTAAAGAAATGGGCAGCATTACGCATATCCTCAGTGCAGGGGTCTCAAACTTACGGCCCGTATGATAATATTTTGTGGTCCCTATCTTGAATGAAAGTATAATACTAGCGTTGCCCACTGTGGGAGTAGACCACCTAGGGGTCATTGAGCCAGATCTGATGTGACGCAGCTTTATCTAGGCCCTGTGTTCAAAGGCCCCCAGATAAATTGAGTTTGAGATCCCTGCTTCCGCGCATTCCACATTTCTGATACACATGTTCTTTTTATAAGAAGCCAAGCTTAAGGCCTAGTACTAAAAGCTTCTTAATTTGTGGCCACATTTGAGTTCTATAAGTTTCTTAAAAGTTTCTAAATTTGGCGAGCTAAATTGCTATCAAAGTGAACGCAGAACGTGACTGTAACAAACTATTGTAGCAGACTATTTGTCCTATAGCAAGCAAAATGCGTCAGTACGAGTTAAATTCTAAAGCAATGCCATATCCACATTGTTTTGGTACAGCTTTACGTTGAACCAGGTAAAGATTTCAATGTGCTATTTGTCTAAAGTTTCTTAGCTCTTTCCTTGTAGTTCTAAGAGCTTATTAAATTTTAGGCTGTCTAGTACTTGGTTGCTTATAAAGTGGTTTCTTATAAAAAAAAAGTGTACCACATTTGCAGATTTCAACTTCCCATCACAGATGCCCAATTCGTAGATTTTAATTTGTTTTGGACAATTGGCAACAGAGAAATGAGGGAACATTCAGAGATCTTTTTTACTGTGTCACTAAATTAGGGAAAAATCATGAAATTTAACGAGAATGTTGAAATTCTATAATTTGTACTCTTTTTACTGCCTTTTGCGGCTCGAACAATGCGCGGTTTGTTATGATTTGGATTGAATGGCAGTGAAGATATCAGAATTTTGGCAATTTTATCAGAGACATCAGGGAAAATTCCGTGAATTTTATCGCAAAGGCTTCATGTTACCCTGAATTATGCATTTGCGAACCATTTATCAATGTTAATTAGAACTTTTACGTCACCCATGTATCCAGTTTGTGTGTTTAGCAGTTCGTTCAATGTTGTGTTGGAGATTTTGACTGGATTCGGGTTCGTTTTATATAGCTTAACCATTAGGACTCATCGTTTACATCATATTAATAACTTCTTGTAAATTTTTTATCAATTATATTGAAAGCTTTGCCTTTAATATTATGTTCTTTGCAAGTGCTCCAAATTCAGACACCTCTTTTCCCTAGAACAAGGGTCTGGAACATATGGCTCTTGAGCCAAATATGGCTCTGTTGATAGCTGAACCTGGCTCTCTTGCTCACGGAAGAATCTTACCTGAAATTTCATCAAAGTCGTGGGTATCACGAACGATACCGTTAAAATTTGCTAGAAATTTTTTTTTATTAAACACAATACATGTACATGAGCCGTATACACGTATGTTTTTCATAAGAAACATGAGGCTGAAATTACGCAAAATTTGAGAAACAAAAGGCGCATAATAGGCAGGCTGGGTTTCAAAGAATAACTTACAAAAATTGTTGTTACTAGCAAATTTTTGATCAAACTAGCAAGAAAATAGAATGAACATTCATTGCATGCCTCACAAAGCCTGAACATCATTTTTCTTGCATCACAATTGCCTAATCTGGGTTGTTATTGTCATTGGAAGTCTTTAAATTTAAGAAACAATTAAGAAAAATTTAAGGCTGGATTTGATGAAATATTAAGAAACCTCCAGGCTGAAGCCAGAAAGTTTGTTCCTTATTATGAAACACATGTAGTACATGTATTACTGCTGAAAATATTGTAAATAGTCTGTTGGTACGACAAGACTTTACCACAGCACGAAAAAACGGCAACAGTCATAAAAGCTCTTTTTGTCCGACACTCATCATAGTATGAAAACGTCGGATAGTGACTCATCAGAGTATGAAAAGGTCGGATAGTGACTAAGTCACTACCCGAAGTTTCCATACTCTGATGAGTGTCGGACGAAAAAAGCTTTTAAGGATGTTGCCGCTTTTTCGTGTTGTGAAAATATTGTATGTTTTAAAAAACAAGGCTTCTTTGGCTCTTTCAACAGAAAAAGTTCCCGACGCCTTTCGTAGAACATGAATTAAAAATGTACACATTTTTTTATTAACAAGAAATTGGCTTATAAGATGGTTGTACTCGACTGCTCAAAATATTAAGAAAGTTCAGTACTGAAGTTTTTAGAACTAAGAAATGAAATTTACCTGTGTAAAAAATGTTACGGATGTTATATTAGCTTTCCTCTAAGAGTGTAACGTCTGCTAATATAACGTGTACTAAGATTTATCCTAATTTCAAGCGTACATGGAGCTTTTTCTTTGTACATTAATATGCATGTGCAAATAATTAGAACTCAAAAAACTTTTGCTAACAAAGTTTTTATACTGGAATCGTGAGAAAGTTAAGACGTTTCCGTACTGGGCCAAAAAACTTATACAATAGAAAACATGCATTAGAACTAAGTTAGTATAGTACGAAAACAAAGTAAATTTATTTGCTTTTATGAGGGGTAAAGAAGCTAATAGACTTGATGCAGAATACCTTTCTTTATTATGGTGTTAATGGTCATTCACCCGTCACGTAGAGCCTCCAGAGGGGAAGGAGCGTGCCTTGATTTGTTACGCTATTGCTCAATTTATATAGAGGGTAATACTACGCCCCGTTACGAGAAGGGAGGGGGTCTTAGAAACGGTAAATTTGGGTTTACGTAACGAGTGAATGTCCCCTTATGAGGGTATTACGGAGTTGCGCAATAGGTGTAGTTTGGGGTTAGGACAACCCCTTAGGACCCCCAAGCTTTTGAAGTCCTGAAGGGCTCCCTCCAAGGTATTGATCAAACAAGTATTCTTTATATTATTTGGAGGGAAAATTAGAGTGGGGTCCCTGCTGATTTCCTATCCCACTGGTAGCACGTGATACCGTAGTAAATAGAATTTACTATGGGCCTGTCCAATTTCACCACACCCATTGGGGCCAGTACAGGGGGTATTGGATCAATTCAGGGAAAATCCTTAGAAAACAGATAACTAAAAGTAATCTAAATTAGTGTCTGTATCGCAGGCACGCACCTGCGGGGGGCAGCGCCCCCCAAATGAAGACTTGAGTGGTTTCCCCCCCAACAGAATTACTAACCCGGATATTTACTTAATAAAATAAGACCTTTGCCCCTCTTAAGTGATTTTACAGACCTGTTTTGCCCCCCTCTACGACATCTCATCCAGTTAAGGGCTTACCCCTAGCGAGGTGAAGAACTCTGCTCTTTAAGAGCTTTTAGCAGTCACAGTACCCTGCTAACCTTGTGTCCCATTTCGTTGGAGGAGTTAGTCTGCCTGCACCTCTGGCCCTTATTTACAGCAGGTATAAAGTCCTTGGTTTCGTCACATGAGGAAAATCAAGTTTCGCATATTAGCCCTCATTCTTCTGACCAACACACATCAAAGAATGTCTTGAAACACGCAAGTATTTACTGCAAGCAAATTATTGTTTGCTAAATTCGATTCTTTGTTCGGCTAGGCGTCCCACGGAAGGGGGATTACCAGTTGTCCTCCAGTAAACAACTTAGTTTTGATACTTAATATCCTGTAAACTAACAATTTCTCGACAGCTTTTCAAATCTAAAATAGTCTTCTACAGCCGGATAATGATTCTTTAGTCTTTCCTAGCAAATGCTTCCATGTTTGTGCATTCTTGACAATTTCTATAGCAACAAGTAAGACGGAAGTGAAGAAGGAATCCTATTGGTTGTTTACTGTCCGCTGACAACATAACCCCCTGGTAAAATCAGCCATCAATCAATCAATCAAGAATTGGCCTATTCGAGCAAGTAGCGTCTGAACACCAGAAGTAAATCGGAAAGTATATTATTGTTGCAGAATAGTACACTCATTATTGGGATTTAAGTCGTTTCAGTAACGTTTCCATCAAGTACACAAAGGTTTTGACTGGCTCCTCTTTGATTCGTTTGCAAGCAGTTACAGAAAGCAATGTTGAAAGCAGCCATTGCGGCGAGATATCTGCATTTGACGTGTACGGCTTCTCGGAACTAGAGTCCATGTACGCATTTGCGTGCAGATGTTTGAGATTCGGTTTGCACAAATGATTGCAATATACTTGTTAGCGTTATAGGATCTTACACACTGATTCTGTTGTTCGAACCGTTCTGTTGTATTGATTTTGCCTGGTTGATTCGAGACAGTTAGAAGTTCAGTATCATTATGGATCTGACAAAGAAACTTGAAGCGTGCGAAAAGGTACGTAGCAAATGGATAAGGTGACTATTTTGAATAAAATGCGCCATAACTTGTTTATTGGACGTTTTCCATTATCCCCGTTTTATGCATTCTTCCTTTTAGGAATTTGCAATTATTCCAGTAAGCTAGCATTGTCATTTTTCATTTGGGGTTTTGCATGAGCGCCCTTCTTGTTGTCGTTTGCTTGTATTCAGAGGGACTTAACTTTTTAGTTGAATCTTCGCAGTTGAAGTCGTTTTGTTCCACTCTACCAATCACTACCTCTCTAGAATCGCAAGACCGTTTGTAGGGAGAACTATGACATGAAATTGATTGCATTTTGAACCACGATTATGATGATTATATGAACATTAAATTACTATGATTACAATGAAAACAGTGATATTAGTTACCAAAGTGGATCATGTCATAAAGTCAGGGCCATCTCTTTACTTATTTCTCTTCTGTTGACAATTAAATGGAACTGCTTGGACTGACAGCAACCTTAAAATAACTCCATTGTGTACAGGAGCTGTACTCGATTTTACCAAAAGTGGAACATGCAACGCAGACATTAGTAGATGCAATAAATGCTGTCGAAAAAGTAAGCGTTCATTTTTATTTTTCTTGTTCTTTCTGCATTTCAGTTGCGTCCTTTCTGTATAAGTACGGTACATGTGAAAAACATATATTCATAGCTTTAATGATTCCTCTTCTCTTTGTAACCCATCGCCCCACCAATTAGTGCTACACGGTTTCAAAATTAGATTTGTATTCTATAGCAAAATGTTTTAAACAAATGCATGTCAATATGAGAAGGTTGCCGGTACTAATGCAGTTTCGTACCGCCTCCATATCTGCCATGTTGGCAATTACTAAACATGGAGTGTGTGTGGGTATAATCGCACCATGTTTGGATAATTTTATCTCTATTTTTGATTAGCAGGTATTTATTTAACGTGTTCGTAACTGCAAAGCAGCTATGACGAAACCTCGTCGTGTTAAATCTGATTCCCCCAGTCCTAAAAGTGCACCTCCATGGACCAAACGATGGACAAACTTTATCACATGTTGAACAGTTTGAGAAACTAGAGACTAAAGTAGCAACGAAAGACTGCATTAGTAATCTACTAAAAACCATTGAGGAACAAAGCAAGAAAATCTCTATATTAGAGGATAGAATAGCAGTTATGGAAAGCCATATCTCACGACTACGTAGGGCCAATGACAATGCCCAACAATATCAACGCCGCCTCTGATGATATAGGTTTACCACCAGCAGGGCAAAAAGAGTCTGCTGAAGAATGTCTCCAAAACGTTAAAATCGTCTTTGTAGAGCTCGGCGTGGAAATTTCAGACGATGCAGTTGACCGTGCACATAGAATTGGCAAAATCACAAACTACTAAGGGAAACAATACGGACATGTTTGCGAAACTCACTACATGGCGTCATAGTACAATGATCTTTAGAGTAAGCCAGAACAACCAGAAATGTACAGTAAGACTTGGTGTAACTGCTAGGTGAAGAGAGGTCCTTCAAGATGCCAACAAATTATTGAATTCTAATATGGAACCATTTGCATTTTCAGATGTAAATTGCCAACTTTGCTGGTATATTTGTGGTGTATACAAATATTTTGAGTCTTTAGATGACTTAAGAAAACTAATAAAGTAAATAAATACTAGTTGAGTTGCCGCAGATTAGGTGCTATATTCATTTTTGACTTTTCTGCAGTTGCAGTTTGTTGTTTGCTTAATCCATGCATAGGAAACTCCTTTATTTGCATAGTCAGAAGTAGTTGGCACCTTTTTTTGAATTGCTACCTTGTGTGGCATTCCAGTGACTGCTCACTCCATAAAAAACATCTTTTGATCGATATTCCAAGACTGAATTTCAGCTCAGAAGAGTCACCTATCTTTGATGAGCCTTACATGATAGCCCCTAGCAATACTGTTAATTTACTAATTAATGTTGCATACAGAAGAATATGAATTGCTGCCAAATATTGATGATATGCCTAGTTTTAGCTCAGATTCAGACCTCACGAGATTGCCTTACCTTAGTGAATTCAATTATTGATGAGCAAATGCCCCCAAGCTATCAACGCACGATACTACACTGTACCTGAGCTTGCAGTATTAAATTCTAATGCTAAACAGCTCTCAATTCTACACACAAACATAAATAGCATCTCTCTACATCGAGATGAAATAGTTAATCTCTGTGTTCAAACCCAAGAACCTTTTGATGTTATATGGGTTTCCGAAACTCACCATACAAAGTGAAATAGTTGCTGATATTTAAATGGCTACAAGCGTTATGAAACTACATCATTGAGTCAGAATGGAGGAGTTGGAATTTACGTTAAGACATCTCTTTCATCTAGCAAATGTGATGACTTTACCATAGAATGTGACGGATTTGAAACTGTATGGATTGAAGTGAAAAACAGGAGTACTAAAAATTTCTTATTTTGTTGCATATATAGACACCCTAGATCCGATATAAACACATTAATCTTGCATTTTAACATGATTCTTCCACAACTAACAAACAAGTAAGTATTTATCATGGGAGACTTTATATTAATTCACTAAGCCATGATTCACATACACCTACATTTGACTTCATGAGTAATTTATTCTCTAATAATTTTCTTCCATGTATAACCCATCCCACTAGAATGTCAAATAACTTAGCAACAATCATTGATAATATATTTACTAACTTAACTAATTCTAAAATTACTAATGGAAACATTTTGAAACATATATCAGACCATTTTCTTCAATTTCTAATACTGGAAAATATAAGTATTTCCCACAAAAAGCAAGAGTTGCTAAAACATGACTATTCCTCTTTTAATGAAAATAGTTTTATAAGCAATTTTACTATACTTAATGTAAACTACCTCAATAACCATAATGACATTAATCATATCTATAATAAATTTCTTGAAGATATTACAAATTTAGTAGATAAGCATGTGCCTCTCATAAAGTGTACTAATAAAGAATCAAAACTTTAAGTGAAACCTTGGATCAATCATAGAATGCAGAAAATGAAGGAGGGGAGAGATTGACTTCTAAGGAAAATGAAAAAGAATAGAAATGAAGCTAATGACTGATTTTATAAAACATTCCGAAATTGTGTAGTTGATGAATTGAAGAAAAGTAAAAAGGAATATTTTCAAAATTACTTTGCGACGAATATCAAAAATATCAAAAAATTTGGACTGGAATTAATTCAATAATCTCATGGAAAAGCTTTGCACATTCAAGTATTGATGTAATTCAGGATGTATCTGGAAAGTCAGTAACTTATCCAGCTCAAGTGTCAAATATCTTTAATGAATATTTTGTTATTATTTCTGATAACATAAATAGAACCATCCCAAGAATGCCAAATTCTCCCCTTAGATATCTTGACAGTGCTATTGAAAACACTTTGTTTCTTTCTCTAGTCACTCATTTAGAAATTGAAGATGTGATAGCAAACCTTAACTCATCGAAGTCAATTGTTCCCCATAGTGTTCCAATAAATATATTAAAAATTGTCAAGCGTATTTCGTAAAAGCATATTTCTAGGGTGAAGTACATCAAATTTCTAGGAGTTCTTTTAGATGAACATCTTTCTGGAAAATATCACATTGCCAAACTGTCAAAAAAACTTGCAAAAACCTGTGGAAGTTTTTTAAGGTCAGGTATTTGCTTCCAACATCCACTTCGATCACACTATATAATGCTTTGTTCATGTCCTTTTTACAATATGGCATTGTTGCTTGGGGTCAAACATTTGACTCATATATTGAGCCACTATTTAAGTTACAGAAAAGAGCTGTCCGAACGATTTCCCATCAACCTCTTCTAACCCACTCCCTCCCTATCTTCAATGATCTTTACTTCGAATTGTTGATATATTCAAGTTAAAGCTGTTATCCTTTGTTTATGAATCAGTTATTATGGTCACACCATAATGCAAGACAATCCACTTGTGGTGATCTGTTTCTGGCTAATATAAACACATCACAAAATTGTTTAAATTCAATTCCATTTTTGGGAGCAAAATTATTGAATGAATTACCTATTGCAATAAGAACTTCTCCGTCAAAAAAATTGGAGAGAAACCTTATAGCAGGTAATAAAAGAGTCAAAAACACAACCTTGATTTATATATGAGAATATAAACCCTCTCTATAAAGCCCCCTTAATCATGTGTGAGACAAAAAATAAGCCCCTAGATAGTCAATACAGAAATTATTACATAAAGTTGCATTTGGGTAGTGATGGTGTGAGTGTAATTATGGTTCATACAAAATCAATATATAGATGTATTGATTTTGTGATAGCCATAATTATGATCACACCACCACCTACTTTATGTCTCTTAAAATTTTCATTCCACTTCAGCAACCTCTAATGTGAGAATATGTTTTAATCTTCTTCTCATAATGCTTTCTAGGTTCATTATAAGGTTTGTATGCCAAAGTTTTTGTTAGTTTCCACACCAATTGCTGATAGAAGCTTAGTTCATACCAAGCATCTTTGGGCCTAAGTGTATGGTCAGTACATAGTGCTGTTTCTGCATATTTTGATTCCAATATATGTTCTTCTATTTAAGGCCAAGAGAGCAATACAGGATGTTCCTGAGAAAATTCTCAATAGTGAATTGCAGACTTCACTGATATGTGTATTGCAGCAGTTAGAACCTGAAGGTTGGTACTTTTCAAGCCATTCCTAGTTATGATCTCTTGTCATTATGGAGGCCACCAAGAGATTCCAGAGGCCTTGGGGTTAGATAAGATATGAGATGCCCTACAAGTGAAGCAAGCAGAATATTAGAAGGTCTGGGTATCAATCCTGGAAAATTACTGTTGTTCTTACTTTAAAAGGCCCACAGACCTTGAGGCCCTTGGACAGAGGTGTCAAGCTCAAATTCACAGAGGGCCAAAATTAAGCAGTAAAGTAAAGTCACAGGCCAGACTCAATATTTATTAAAAAATTCACTGCAAATGATATGTAATGCTTAACCTTTTTATATGGAAGCAATCTGGAACAACTAAATCATGGTATTACAAACATGTGAGAAGTTAAGTTTCAAGTAAAAAATACAGTACATACCGCAGGCCAGCTCTAATTTACACTTGAAATGATCTTGTGGGCCAATTATGATTACATATTGGGCTTGAGTTTTAAACATATGTCCCAGGAATTATTAAATGCTTCAGACCCTAGGACACTTTGTCCCCTCTTAGTGACTCTGATCATTATTGTATGTTGAAGTCACTCAAATTATAGCTTACATAAATATTTTTAACAGGAGATAATTTCATTTGTTTATTAGCTATTTATGCTTATATTTTGTCCTTGAAAAGGAGAAAATAGAAATGTAATATGTTGACACATTACTTTGTTTAACATGGTCTTTATTTTCCAAATGTTATTGAAACAGTGTTGAATGTAACCTGTGTTGGCATGGAAACTTTTATTGAACCTGTCCATATAGAATTATCAAATTATTAGAATGCTGAAATTATATAAAATTTGTATGGACTCTTCTTTTGTTGTTGTCTGTATTCTGAACCTTTTATTGTTGCAGATGTATGGTCTTAATTTATGAACTATTTTCTCATTTAATCCTGAATTTGCCCCACAGTTTGATTCAAGTCACTTTTCATTCCCAAGCAATCTTGTATGTTTAATTTTATGAAGATATAGTTCTAATAAAGAATATGTTTTAATTTCTCTTTCATCTGCAAAGGAGTGAAAAAGGAGGAAACTCAGGATGCCAGCTCAGCCGCAGCTATAAATACACCAAATAATAGCAAAAACACAAAAGATGAAGAAAATAATGTACAGGCTGCTGACAAGAATGAAGATCACACTGTGCAAGCTGCAAAATGTATGAACCTCTATCAACTTACTTCTCATTTGTTTTATTCTAGTGTTAGTGATTCTACCATAAATTGTTATGGTGTTATTCAGGTTCTGATTTTATACACATACTTATGTAGATTTCACAGAGTTGCCACCAAACCAGTGAAATCAGGGAAAATTAGGGAAATTTGTTTTCAATCAGGGAAAATCAGGGAGAAAAGAAAGATATTTTGAAAAATCAGAGAAAATCAGGAAAGTTATAGTTATTGTTATTTCATTTTAGAGTGGCAACTTTCTCTATACTCAGTCACACATCCAATTGAGTATAACAATTGCCAAGTTTCCCCCCTGTTCTATTGCATTTTGTTCTGTGCAGTCATTTTGAACTGCAGCTCTGTATTTTATGGTACTAAAAGTTTGAACTGGCAAAATTAGGGCCCAGGCTCTCCCAGACCCCATATCTGTTGAAGAAAATGATAAGAATACAAGGGGAAGTAGTATTTCATGAAAAATATCAGCAAAAATCAGGGGATTTTGTCTTGAAATAGCAGATGCAACACTACCATCATCATCAGTAGCCTGTCATGCCACTGTTGTCAGATGGCCTTCACATTATCCTCTACTCATCATGATCCTTTGCTCTCTAAATCCACCTACTGCCTGCCTTCAAATTCAACTAACAACAACAAAACTAACTCTGCTTATTTGCCATACCACAGTTCAATATTTATAAAAAAGAAACCAAATAATAAATATAATTGATATTTTAATGTAACATAGCAGAATTTTAAGGAGGAGTTCTCTGAGTAGCTTAATTAACAAGAAGAGAGCTCCCTTGCCTTTTTTCTAAATTATAGCCTTTGGAGGTTCACATTATATTCTTTAATTGCTTGACTGGAAAAGATTCACATGATGTCTAGTAGATATTTTTTTTAGTTTTTGTTAGAACTAAGCCTTCATCTTGATGTCATCTCTCCACCTTATTTTGGGTCTTCTCTCTGCTTCCTTTTTCTGTCACATGGGCTCCATTCTGCTGTTTTCTTGGCTCATTCATGGTTTTTCATTCAGGCTATGTATCGTGCTCATTTTCCACTTAAGCAACTGCACAGATTTGGCTGAAGTGGCCAGAATCAAATTTGATTGATGGGGGGATTATCGGTCAATAGTAAAGTTTATACCATTTGAACTTCTCAATTAGCTGATTTAGCCAAGAGTACCCAAGGAGGAATCCACAGTTGAGCCTACTACACATGCACCTCCTCAGGCCACCTCAACTGAATTGGTGCATTCGTTTGAGCGGAAATCAGCCTAAAGTCTTTGTTCTTGATCTTCTCTGATCTGTGTAGCCATACTTATCAAAAATGAAATTCCACCACTCTAGTTTACATGGCCACCCTCACTGTTTCTGTAGGTGAACAATTTAGTGTCTTTGAGTCTTTTCATTGATAAGAGCAGAATGTTTTTAGCATTGAACTAGTTTGCTTTAATGTGAGTGCTTTGGTGTTGTTCTCTTCAGCTTGGAAGGACAGAGGGACAATTTATATGAAGGTAGTAGGCTCGCTGAGTGTGGATGGTACATTTTGGTGTGTTCCAGAATTTAGTGACCAAATTGCTTTGAGAGCAATATCAGATAGACTAAGGTATTTGGCAAATCAATTGTGCATTTAGCAAGCATCACTCATATTGTATACATAAATGAAGAATATTTATAAATAGAAAAAATAATCGTAAAACAGTGTGTAACTGATTTTGTACTCTGTATAATGAGTGAATGAAAAAGTACAAAGAAATGAAGAAGATGAATAGATGCATGCATTTATTTGTATTTCAAGTAAACAGTTAAATAGATATACACTCAGGACACAAAAGTATGGAACTGCAGGTTCAAAAATGGCATGTAAAACTGTTCGAAGCAGTTTCAACTGTGTCCCCACAGAAATGATATCTGACATGACCAAAACAAATTCATATGTAAGTAAGCACTTCTATTTTTGAAACACAATAAATTTGTTCAATTATTCCTTTGCAATTTAAAGAAAATTAGAGAAAATAGCTTTTGAATTATCAGACTGCTAAAGAATAGCAATAAAGCATTTGAATTTTATTGAGCTTTCATATCTTGAAATTTGAAAGCAAATTGGATGCAAAAAGTACAGTATTTAAAAATTTTACAATACTTTCAGCTAAGATGTTCAGTTGAAAAAACAAGCAGAATGTAGTTGAATAAAAAATTTATTGAATAAAGGAGGAATAGCTGTGCAAATGTTATAGTCAAATGAGATTTCATAAAATTTGCAGTCTTAGACTATTTTTCCATCCAAGCAATTATCAATATGGCTTGTAAAAATAATCTACACTGGTATGGGCATCAATATCTACAAATAAGAGATAAGCTATTTGTGAAGATATTTCAGTATTGATAGTGGCCATGTTTCCATACTTGTGTACCCTGAGTGTATGTATGTGTATATTAATATACATAAGTATATGTGTGTCTATATATTTATATAAATATATATATATATATAAATATATATATATATATAAATATATGTATATATAAATATATATATATATATAAATATATGTATATATAAATATATATATATATAACTTGAATTCCTTGTATCCTCTATAACTAAGAGTGCTCAATACATTTCGTAGAGCGTAATATAGGTAGGTTTATTTTCTGTGTCAATCTACCTATATATATATATATATATATATATATATATATATATATATATATATATATATCTGTGTGTGTGTGTCTGTGTGTGTCTGTGTCTGTGTGTTTGTATTAGAGTGTAGTGATGAATTCTGCAATACAGTGCTCAATACCTGGGTGTTAGAGCTGTACAATGTAATAAAGGAAAACAGCAAATTAGACTACCATTTCATCCCTACAAGCCTGTTTTGTGGCTGCCTACTCATCATGATTAGCCCCTGATGAGTGGGCAGCCTGTAGGGATGAAATGGTAGTTTAATTTGCTGTATTCTTTTATTACTTTTTACTTTATATATATATATATATATATATATATGTATAAATATATTACATTTGCATGTACATGTTTCTAGTTTACATTCAAAGACAGACTTTATTTTATGCAAAGCAAGATTTTGTTTTTTGATTTTTAGATGTTTATAATAGAAATGGGTATGGATTTTTTGTCCTTTAGAAAGGAGACTCTGAGAGAGAAGTTATATTGGAATTGTGATGCATCTAAAAAAGACCAAATGATCTGTGTTTTATCCAAGACACACAACCTGTGGTTGAGAGGAATTATTGAAAAGACCTGTTCTAATAATGACGTAATTTTTAGTACCTATTTAATCTATATGTTAGTAGCTAGCCAGTTTATTTTGTTCTTTTTTTATATCTAGCTTTTACTTGTTAATATAATGAATATTTGGAGAAGGGCCATGACAAAAACCATTGTACAAATTTTCAGATCTTTAATTTGACATACTAGAAATTAAGACATATCCATAATATCATACCATTTTAATTAGACATTTCCATATTAGATGTAAACTTATAGATCTATATAAGCCCCAGTTACTTATAATTAATTAAGCTGATGATGAGGCCTGTTGTCTCAAAATGTTGTAAAGTTTACATCTAATATGGAAATGTCTTATTAAAATGGCATGATGGTCTGGATATGTCTTTATTTCTGGTATGTCAAATTAAAGCGCTGAAAATATGTTCAATGGTTTTCATCATGGCCCTTCTTCTAAGGTTCATAATTTAACTGCAGGGGGCATGGAGGCAATGCCCCCTTCCAGGACATGTCAACTTGATAGAGAGAATCCAACTCCATAGTGGGCCAATTTAATTGTGTTTAAAATGAATTTGGCTTTTCATCATAAGTTGTTGTTATATCATTATGTATGTTATATATGTCAGCAATGTGTTAGTTTTAAGCAGCTTATATAACTATCATTTATTTGTACTTATACCAACAATAAATAGATTAATGATGATTACTATGATGATGATGATGATGATGTTCTAGACATGGAATTGGGAACTGAGGACACAAAAGAAATGTGTCCCCCATTCTACAAATTTTTTTGTACATTTCTCTTTTCATTGTACTCTTGAGTACCAAATAATTTCCCCCTGAATATTAGTTTTTAGAATTTTTTCCTGACCTCCCTACTCTTATTCCAACCACTCCATTTGTTCATTTCCAGAATTTTCATGACAATGGTATGAATATAAAATTATTCCAATTATTCCAACCCCCCGTTTATTAAATTTTCAAGAATTTTCCAATCCCCCCATTTATTCCAACCCTCCAATTATTTGGTACTTGAGAGTACATAGTTGCACTGTTTTGCTTGTGAGGAATCCTGTGAATGCATGTGCCCCCACTTTTTGAGCCATTATTTTTATAAGAAAGTAGTTTATAGGAAGGTTTTGCTGAACTACTCAGAAAGCTGAGAAGGTTCAATACTGGATGGGTGCTGTAGACATATATTTGAAAGTTAAGACTTGTATTGGAAATTTGGACCTGCTTATTTTTGGCAGTAAATTTCTCTTCCTAGTCCCATTTTCTAAGTACTTTATGTTTACCACTTTAGGTTTTATTGAGATACATTGATATTGGTAAAACAGAGAAGGTAGCAAAGTCTCGGCTAAATTGTATTCCAGAAAATATGAAAGACTTGGAAACACTTGTAAGTACAGCAGATGATTTATTGAGCTTCTAATCAAACTTGTGCACTCCTCTACCCAAAAAGTCTTGCAGCTTTACTTCACCTAGCTTCTCAAATATCATGTGGAATAAGAAGTACTTTCAGGCTTATGATCACATCAATGATTATAATGATTATATTGATGATGACGTTGATTACAGTAATGATAATAGTGATGGCAGACCTCCCAGTTAGCCCTTAAATCCTAAAAATCCTAAAATTTTCTCTTTTCTTGAAAATCCTTAGTTGTTCATGAAGTTTAACAAGAAACTCTAAACTTACTAAATTTTTCAGGAGACTTGCATAAAACAAAATTAGTGATATTTAAGGGAGCATATAAAGTTGAATAATGTGTAGATAATAAAGTTTTGTTTAGACATATCAACATCAATCTAATAGCATTCTTGAACTTTGGCAAAGTATGTTCTAAATTCCTAAATAAAAAATGAAAATTAGCGCTGGGAGATTTGTGATCGTTATGATGATGGTAATGATCAAAACAGTTATGATAGTGGTTATGATGACTAAGATGATTACATTGATGTTGATGGATACCTTGTCAATATGTCATTTAAAGATACTGTATGAAAGACCAATGCTTCTCTTTGGAAAGGTATTGTGATCTGATGTTACTGTAATTCATCCTTTCATTCTTCATTTTCCCCGTTTTAGCTGTTTTCATGCCACATTTACAACTTAAATGCTCACCTGGATACCACTAAATTCCCTGAAGTGCATATATTTGTTTAATTCCAGGCCCTGTTTTGCTGCTTCCAGAAGGAGCCGATTGAAGTATCTTATGATGTATGTTTACTATGATTCAGTATATTGTTCAATTTGACCGCCTTAAAAGCTAGAAAGCTATGCACATATACATATATGTGTATATATGTTTATCTTTGTCTATATGTATTCCTATAGCACAGCCCGTAAAGACTTGATTAAGCCCGGTGGGTTTCTTTGACAGAAATGATTTTTATGGTGGGAGCTTAATAGAGAGAAGGACTTGTTGAATCTACATGTAATGAGGTCTAGCGTATGGTGACAAAAAGTGAAATAGTATTGAATATTCTGTATAAGAAGTTGCTGAAAAAGACAAAATCTTTACGATGTTTTTGATTTAAATGTAAATCAAGATAGGATAAAAGAAGAGAAAGTCACTAAGACAGTTAGTTATTCGCATCAAATTTTAGCACAAATGAGCAGATTAATAACTGAATTCTGTGTTTTTGTTGCTTTAACCTATATCATACTAAACCACTGTACATACAAGCACAAACACCACACACACACACACACACACACACACACACACACGCACACACCATAACCCACATTTTACACTACATCCGACCCTACACACCAAACACACACACTACACCATCAAACATTTATTTATAGTCCCAGTAGAGCTCCTTCTTGCTATTATGAGACTGATATATCATTGCATTTTCAGATGAAATGGAAATTCAAGGACCTGACCAGTAATTCACTGGCCGTTACAATTAAAGAAGAAATAAAAGATGGTGTTCTTTCTCGTTTTGTGGTATCCATACGAGACCCCACCAATGATAGTGGTGATATTTTTCAGGTTATATGCAAAGAAGGTAAGAGTAACGTCTTTTCGATGAGATTTATTATTTTGTATTGCTTCCATTTCAAGGGCGTCGTAGCAGCTGTAGAGTAGGGGGGCCAATTCAATGATTTTCCGATAAAATTCGAAACCTTTGTTTTCACTAACAACAGAAGTCCGAGAATTTTCCGACGAATCAGTAAAATGTCCGAAAATCTGACGATTTCGAAAAAATCAGGGCGCCTTGGCCCCCCTTACCTCCTCGGCCACAATACCCCTGTTCCATTTGCAAAGAGTTATTTTCTTACTGTCATTATCGAATGATAAGTTATTGTTTTGTATTCTGTGTATAATGTTAGGGAGGTGCTTTTAGGGTTGATACAGTCAGGGAAACTCAAGGGGAAATAGCATGATGTTTGGGGAAAATTAAAAAAATTTGTATATGAGATCATCCATAAAGGATGTCCGCACATTTCTGTCAATTTTCAACCCCGCTTTCTCCCCTTGTCCATGTTTGTCCGGTTTTTGCTTGATAGCCCCCCACCCCCTATCCGTGTTGAATCTGAGTTGGAAGACAATGAAAGGGCTGCAGCAATCTTGGAAAATAAAATTCAAAAAGACACGCACACTGTGCTAACTTGTTTTGTATAAGAAAAAGGTTTATATAGAAATGAGGCTCAAATGGCCAAGATCTTAAGAAAATAACAAGACTCAGTTTCCAAAGTCATTATTACATTCAAAATGTTGAACATGGAATTCAAATTCGAGTATACAAGATTAAAAAGAAAGGGTAGCCCATTTTAGCCAGTTTATTTAAATTAAGGTTTAAGTTAAGATAAAATAAAAGTTGCGAAATTTATAAGAAAATCTCAGTCTCAATTTCGGGAAAAGTTAAGAAATTAAGGCTCAGGCAGATTGATGGTTTTCTTATAAAAAAACTTGTATTTCTTGTCGACCTCTTTTTTCCATCCTTGCGAAGGAAGATGATAAAATGGCCTTTAAACGTCCTCTCCTTTCTTAGAAAAGTTGCATTGAAAAAGGATATCCACTTAAAACTGAATCTCCTCCCTAACCCTGTCCGCTTTTATCCGCATTGTTGCTAACCCCCTCCCTCCATTAAGGTGCGAACATCCTTTATGTATGCCCCATATTCTGGTCGTGTCTTTGTACATAATTCATTGCAAACGCATACCTGGATAAAATACCCTGGAGGGGCAAAAGCTGCCTGTTTTATCACTTTGGAGGGCCTTATTTTTGTTATATAAATCTCCAGGTTAATAACTCCCCTTCAGGTACGTCTCTGAGACATGGAAGTATTGATACTGTAGTGTTTAGTGAAGATTACGTAGCAGATAACTATAGGAAAGATAGGGACATTATATTTTACAGCAAGTGGTCAAAGATGAAAGCAATACTTCCTCAGTGATGTCATTTTTGTTTGTACTTTTTCGATGCAAAATATATTTAATGCTTAGGCACGGAAAAGACATGGCATTTTAGATGTAGTAAAGATGTGTACGTATTACTTTGTTTCGTATTACTTTACAGCACAGTCACAGAATACGGCCATGGTATGTAATTAACATAGAACCATATATCGCTTCTTAATCAATATTCTAGCGTTTTCTTATGTAACTTTCTTCACTGATAGTGCATTAGGTTCTATTTGCTTAATAAGGTATTTTCGATGGTAGGCTTTAATTATTTGATTCCTTTAGCTATTTTGTCTGCTTGATTTATGTAGATTAAAGATAAATCAAGTAAATAGATAAAATAGATAAAGTAAACAATTAAATAATTGAATGATTAAAGTTTCAAAATTTCATTTACATGGGAGCAGGGAGCACTTTTACTTATTTTGATGGGCTTTGTCCTGAATTCCATAAATGAATCAGACCAAGGGGTAGCTTTGTTATCGCAATAAAATGATAAGTTAAAGGCACGGCATCACTGTTACGATTTAGGGCAATTTTATTGACATCATATATGTAGGCGAGCTAGAAATCGAAACAGTAAAAACGTTTCCCAGTGCTACTTATAGCGTGTGGCCCGGCCCGTGGCCTATCGTTCTGTGTCTGGCCCTTACTACAAAAACTTTGGACAACTCTACTTTACCGAATATGTTGTATTGACAGTGGACGATTAGAACGATGAATGGAATTAGATAGTAAAGGATTTTGACATATGCAGAAAGAAAGAGTTTTAGCAACATAAGATTGATTTTCATTGGTCAATAGTGATTTATGGTCAACTCTAAGAGTACCGAATGCTCATCTCCTCCCGATTATTAATTTTTGCATTTTTTCCAACCCTCACGTTGTTATTCCAACCCCTTTATTATTAGATTTAGAAAATCAGAGATCAATTTTCAGAGAATCAGTTCGCTGCAGTGCACAACCAAAAGGAAACCGTATATAGAAGTGCAAGGGAAGGGTTTAGAATGTGAATTGCATATTAATAGACATATTCGTTCAATCCTACCCATTTTTCCCATTTTATTCCAACCTCTCTTTTATTAATTTTCCATATATTTTCCATCCCGCCAACTATTAGCAACCCCTTCCCCGATTATTCGGTACTCTAGAGTAGTGGGGTAATTATTTTAACACCCATAGAAAGATTATTGCAATGGCCTACGTCTATGAATTCAAGCAAAAACATTGGTCGATATCCTAGCTTTTACTATTTTCGTAGCCTAAGATCTGGACCTTTAGGCATTCCCAACATTGCTTTTTGTTCCTGAAACAACTTAATGGTAATAGTTAAAGTGGATAAAATTTTAGGCAAACAAAGATATGAGAATTTATGGCAATGTTCCTGGCAACCATGGTCAGCTGTCGATTGTGCAAGAAGTACATAATGCAAAGCAGAAGCCTGAAGAAGCTCCTAGAAAGGAAGAGGTTCTTGAACAGAAAAGTGAGACCCCTTGTAAAGAAATTGACCAGGTGGCTTTCTAATTGTATTTACTCGTGTTATTATGCTTCCTACTGGCACAATGAACTCAGATATGTGCCAGTTTCATATTGTCTCTACTTTGTGAGACAGGGTTGCCACCAAATCAAGGAATTCAGTGACAATTAGGGAATTTTGTTTTCATTCAGGGAAAATCAGGGGAAAAAGAAATATTTCGAAAAATCAGGGAAAATCAGGGAAGTTTTAGAGTTATTATTTTTTCATTTTAGAGTGGTGACATTCTCTATACTCAGTCACGCATCCAATTGAGTGTGACAATTGCCAAGTTTTCCCATTGTTTTTTTAGCATTTTGTCCTGAGCAGTCATTTTGAAGTGCAGCTTTGCATTTTATGGAACCAATAGTTTGAATGCAAAAAATAGGGTCAAGTCTCTCCCAGACCCCACATCTGTCGAAAGAAATGATAAGAATATCAGGGAAAATCAGGGGGGAATGAGTAGCATTTCTCGAAATATCAGGGGAAATCAGGGAATTTTCTCTTGAATTATCAGTGGCAACCCTGTTAGATGCTGCATACTCTTTAAGTGCTAATTGCCGTCCCCCCGCTATCTAGGTTTTGAAAATTTTTCCATCACCCCCTCCACGCTTTTATTAGGACCTCCGCTTGTTAGTTTTTGCGCAAAATTTGTCAAAACGTCTTCGACACAAACTTTTGAACTAAGCTTTTATCTGTGCAATGTTTTTGTGCTGCTTACATTCTCACAACCTTACCAGCCTGTTTTATAAACTTAGAGTGCCTCATACCAGAATTATCTTAGATTTCAAGACATTCCATCCCCCGCTTTTTCCGACCGCCTCCCTTAATAACTTTTCCAATGACCATTGAATTTGCACTGCAGTAACAACCCATGTAATGAGGTTTTATATTTTGATGCCATGTAATTGGAGACTTCAGCCAGATATTTTGGCTGGGTTCTTACTAGCAAACCCCTTTCGTGGATATTCCAAAAACAGTGCATGCATAATTTTGATAGGCAGGACCACACCTATGTTTTTAATCGCAAGAATTAAAAAACTACACTTTTTAATTAAATGTTTTTATAGTTACCTATATTGTCACAGTATATCAAGTCCAACTTTTCAACTATCCTTTTGTGTGGAATTTTTTGTACCATGTGTTGATAAACAGCACCCTGGCTACTGGACCTACCTCATCACATAAGAACATGGACAGATGCAGCTCAAATTGTAGCTTCTTACTTGGAGGTAGGAGCCCTGGGGGCACAGGGAGCATTTACCTCCCTGACTTTTCAAAGACTCGGCCAAAGTGCCCCTTTTTATGCAACTTGATAGCCCTCCTTGATTTCTCTGAAGATGCAAAAGTAAATAGCAAAACACACGCTTCCGGCGATTTCAGAAGATCTAAGTTTCAAAATTTCCTGGGGGCATGAACCCCCAAGCTAATTTACATTTAGTGACTGGTGCAATAGTAGCCCTTTTTCATCATACAAAATGTTTTGTCATTTCATTAAGTGCTTTACCCTCAGAAAAGTTCTCAATCTCACTTCCAGACACCCTGCGAAGGTGCCCCTTCAGTCCATGTCCCCCCACTTTTGTAATGCTTCCTACGTTCCTCGGTTTTTATGTGCGAGTTTTTGCTGTAGTTGCATAGTCAAGGTCAAAGAGCCGCAGTTTGGCGGCCCTTCCTCCTGAGTTATAGTATTGCTTGTAAAGAAGAGCCTTTACATATAATCAGTGACTTTATTAGCTGTGCTTGAAATGACTGAATCATAGCCCGGGGTTGGGGGGGCTATGGTTGGCTTTTCACTTAGGTGAACACAGACACAGCAGCTAGAAAGATTAGACAGTATTCACAATGGGTAGATCACAATGGTCATTCAAAATGAGCACAATGGAGAGCCTCACAAAGGACGCGCTCTACCATCCCTCCTGATTCGCTGCCACTATTTCGTTGTTGTTGTTGCTGTAATTATACACGTCATTTAAGAATACATAAAGAGTATTACAACTTTCTTGCAGGAGGATAACAAACCTAAAGGAACAAAACCAGACCTAAATATTGACGTTGAAGAGCCTGGTGGCGGTGAACCAAATTGGGCAGACCTTTGCAAGACCCCCGACGTCATTACCAACGAAGAGCAAGAGTTCCTTCCAGTGGACGAATCCATTTTCGACTCCAGTGACAAAGATGATGAGCCTGAAGACAAAGAACCGCAATCGAGTTCGGGCCAGGGCAAGCTAGAATCCTCTGCAGAAGCGAAAGCTGTTGTTAATGATAAACAGACTTCTAATTCAAGCGGGACAAAGAAGAGTGCTGACAATAAAGAAAGTGGAGATCGGATACCATCTGAACCGAAAACCGAGAAGAGTGTTGACGATAAAGAAGGTGAAGATCAGCAAGCTTCTTCAGAAACAAAGGTTAATGCCAGCGGAGAGCTTGATCAAAACAAAGCTGATGCACTCAGAATGTCTCAGCAAGTAATGGAAGAACGTCTGCGAGCTGCCGAAGAGTTGTCGAAAAAAAAATCATTGGCGGAGAAATCAATAGAGGATGCAAAGACAGACCCCAACAGTAATACTGCCCTAGATTTAGATAATGTAAGTCATGGCAAGTTAGATGCAAGGAGCGACGATTCTGCAGTTGAGTTGTTGAAGGAAGACGGCACGTCAAATGAAGAAGCTGCCTGCCCAGAAGGGGAAGGCTCGCTGGAACACAAACATAATTCCCAAGTAAATGAGAAGACGATATCCGAAGAGCCTGATGTTCCTGCAGAAGGGGATGATTCCTCTTCTAAAGATAAAGACAAGGCTCCTTCTAATGAGGGAAAGTCCAGAATTGAAGAGAAAGGCGATGAAGAACCAACGAATTCTGAAGTGAGTAGTAAATTTGAGAATTGCTCAGTTCAGGGCTCTAGTAGCAAGAATTCAGAGATAGAGACCAACAAGGGTTTGGATAGTGAAAGAAACCGATATGAAAAGCTAGAGACAACTAAAGCTAGCGAAAGCCCCAAGAGAGTGTCAGATAATGAAGAGATAAAAATTGCCAAAGGTATGAGCAATAAAAGTGATTCAACCCGAAAGCCAGAGGGCAGCAGTAATAAGGATACAGCAGGGTCATGTAATGACGTGAGGAGAACAGCACCGTTTAAGGTCCCATCAGGCAGTGCTGATGATTTTAAAACATTGCCAAATGAAGACAGGGAGCAGTGGAATCGTGAACAACTTAAAGGATTGCAACACACGGATTTAGATAATAGGTACACGAAGTTTTTTGTGATTGACGCTAAGCCCTCTGATTTGGCCGATTCCTTCAGAACAAACAGGTTCTTGTTGACATCATTGAGCGTTATAGGAGATGTATTAAACAAACATTTCCCGCGGCCAGTCGTCTTTTTCATGTTGTCGCAAACACCGACGAACGTGAAGAGACTTTGTGCTATAGCGTTGGCCAAATCCAAACCCTACAAGTTTGATGTAAGGAATAAGGCTGGGGAGTGGCATGTGATTGAACTTTTCAATTTGCAATACCTGTGCAAGGCAAGGTCCCGTAGAACGTGGAATCATACTTTTGAACACCAAGACGAATTGCGAAGAGCTTTTGCCAACAGAATTTTAGGCGAATACGCAAGATCAATAAGAAAAGGCTTCATTGATAAATTACAAGACGATGAAACACAAATGAAAAATGTAAGTTGATATTGTTTACACTGCCAATCAGGGCCTAGGCAGCGTTTCCACTGGACGGTTCCATTTGGAACCGTAACAATTTGGTACGGATAGGCCTTGCATTTCCACGAGTCCGGTTCTAATTGGAAGTGATACTGCGCAGGAGACATCTGCCTAGCAGGTCTCCTGCGCAGTTTTGGGATACAAATAAGACTCTCGGATGCAAATTAGAGAGAATTACGCAATACTAGATCTGATTTAGAAATTCCCATGTGAAAATCTGCAAATGGCCAAAAATGCGTTTCATATAAAGGCGCGACAATCTGGAATCGTCTCAGCCTAGAATCAAAGTTGTCCCCGACTTTGAAAACTTTCAGAAAAAGAATAGCAAACCTTGCATCTCGATAATTCTCTCTCACATGACATTATACCATATCATGGCCATATATACAATTTTTTATAGACTTTGCTGATGGCTGTATAGATCTTATTGATTATAGTTTTATTTTTGGTTTACATGTAAATTTAGATTCTTTTCTTTTGTAAGTATTTATTTTGAACAGGGTACATTGTAAACCAGGTAGCTGAATGTTTTACCCTGTATAAATGTTATAAAAAATATTATAAAATGAATGAATGAAAGGTGTGCAATAGAACAATAGAAGAGCAGAAGAAGCTCACCATTACTTTTCTGCGGACTTCCGGACCCATCTGGAAGCGATCCATCCGTTTTAACGAGTACGGTTCCAATTGGGACTTAGTTCAAAAACACACTCAGTTAGAACTGATTAGCAGTCCCAAATGGAACCGTCCCAAGCAGTCCCGTGGAAAGGCGAGGCCTATCCGTACCAGGAATGTCACGGTTTCAATTGGAACCTGTCCCTTGGAAACACAGCCTTAAAACGATACAAAAACGTGTCTCTCGAAAGGGTCCTTTCAGGATATTAAGAGCTTGAGGGCCCTTAGTAGTTGTTCTAACCCTAACCTCAATGGTTTGGAAGTAAATTGATAGCTAGGGGGCTGGGGGGCTCTATTACAGGCCCGTAGACAGATGAACTTGAGGTATTTTTTACATAAGTCTTTTATTCCTTAGATATTTCAGGACTTTCAAGATAGAAAATTCCTACCAGTTTCTTATCAAGTACACCATGAGGTACAGGTGTTCTATTTGCATCTTGGTTGTAAAGAGTTTTAGAAACGCTCGTGGAAACGCGAGGCCTATCCATACCAGGAATGCCGCGGTTCCAATTGTTGTTACACCTAGAGAGGGTGGCCTAACTTTGTTTTCGTCTCCGTGACAACTACCGAGGTTGGAGGGGCTGCTCCTCTTCCGTTCACAATTAGGGGCTGAGGTCCTCAGCTACTGGAATAGAGATACCCCTGTTGCATGCACGAAATATGGCTTGTTTCTCTTTTCAGCTTTCCATTGAAATCATGTACAATTTAATGCTCATTATTTGATGTTCATCATTCGTTCTTTTGCAGCAGGTCTGCCCCGTGCGGCAAGATACAAAGTTTACTTCGATTAAATGGAAGGCACCTCCTTCATCAGGCAGTGACTCAGAGCAAAAGAAATTTGTGAGACAGAATTCAGGTAGTTACGAAATGCCACCAAGGATGAGCAAAGATTTTTCCCGAAAGAACAGGACGGGGACACAGAGCACAAGCGCTGAAAGCGAATCTGATGGGGAAAGAATCAATGGTGCGAGTTCGCCTTCAATAGGTGAGACTGGCCTAAAAGTTAATGTCGATAGTGAAAGAGAAAAGGATTGGTTTGCAGAATCGAGAGAATTGTGGTCCCCAATAAGCACGGGGTCACAAGGGAGTACAAATTTTGCGCCGACTTCTACCGTTGAGAATGATGTACAACAGGAAAGTATGAGTAGACAACCACGACAACAAAAAGAAACTAATCGGCAAGTTCAACAGTTTTTTGCAGATTTTGAGAAGTTTGCTGCTCTGCAGAAATTACAACAGCAACAGCAACCCTTGCAGCAACACCAGCGGCAGCAGCCCATGCAGCAACAACAGCAACCCATACAGCAACAGCAGCAACCTATGCAACAACAGCAGCAGCAACAAATGCAACTGTTCTATCAATATCAACAGTTTCTAAAACAACAACAACAGTTGCCATACCAACAGCAGCAATTCTTACTTTATCAGCAACAACAACAGCAACAGTGGCAGCAACAGAAGCAGCAACAACAGCAACAACAGCAAATGTTTCACATGTTTGCAGATTTCATGAGACAACAGCGGGGAATGATGGTTCGGCAGCAGAGCCCTCCACCTGTTTCTCAAGCTGGGTTCCAGCCCTTTCCATTGCAACCTCAGCATGTCATGAGAATGCCAGTCCAAATTGGTGACGCTGGCCTCGCAAGCAGGTCCACCACATTTGGAACAAAGGCCCCAAGGGTCGATGATTTTGGCTCTGGCGATGAGGCCGAGAGGGACTTAATGAAAGACTGTGACATATTTGGACTCGATGAGGATGAGCTCAGAAGTTAGATTTCAGTTAAGTTCATTATTGCTACTTATAGAATAAACGGTCTATAGCAACTGAAATGCATTTATGCCTGATGAGGAGCAGTGGTGACGCAAGAGAATATGTGAAGGCACTCGTTCCCCTACTGGTTATAGATCTGAAAAAATACGACACAACTTCATAAATAATGGCTCACAGATAGATATATTCAACAGTCAAAAAGCTTCGTTACCCCACCCCCCTTCTCACTTAGTGCCCTTACCCACCCCATTTGTCACCATCACAGTCACCCACCCTCTCCCACTTAATACCCTTCCCCACCCACTTCGTCACCCCTCCCCCTTCTCATTAAATGCACTTCCCACTTAAGACTCGAACCTTACGTTTCTCTACTTCCAGAAGAGTGAGCTATGCTTACAGCTAACGGTATGATGTACGGCTCTCTAGTGGAATTGATAAGATCTAAGTCCGATACATAGCCACATATATATTTAACTAGCTTTCCATATTCCAACTTTTCGAATCAGCATTCATTCTCACCTCTATATGGTCGACTATAGAGATGGTTTTCAGGCGCACAACAAGGAATTTTCAAGGGCAGAGATGCAATCCACGAAAAAGGGCATACTAAACGTTTTCAAGGAAGATACGGTCTTTGAATATTGTTTTGCAGATTCGCAATAGTTCTTGATAGATGTTTCTTATCACAGCAGAGAAAGGAATAAGGGGTAATGGGAGCGAAACCCCCGGAAAGTTTTTGGAATCACACCTCCATATTAGAGAAATGCCCTTTTTGAAAAGAGAGGGCACAACAAAAAGGACAGGGTCCAAACCCCCAAAGCCCTTCCCCAAGTTACGCATCTAATTTTATGCAACTCCCTGGACGATCCGAAGACTTTGATAAAATGTAACTCTTAAAGACCTTGATAGCCTGCAGCTCCTTTGATGAGCCAGAATCTTAAGAGTAAATGTCTATTAGCTGATTCATTTTTCACTCGCCTGTAGAAAATAATTTTACAGGTTCCAGATTCTATTTGACTATGGAGTTTTGTATATAGTGGAAGAAGTCACCCTATTTTGTTAAGACCATTCTTTGTATCTATGTCAAAGGTGATATAACCGCTTTCAGATATGTAGGCGAGGAAGATGTAGCCATTTTCCTTCATAGCAGTTGTTTCCGCTTTATAGCAGTTGTGTGTAGCTTATAGATGTTGCCTTTTATTCGGGGAGGAGAGGGGAATGTGCCCCCTGGTGCCATTGAGTCAGCAAATTCTCAGCAGAAGTAGCCATCCAAAGGCTAGATTTTTGTCTGAGCCTCAAAGATTTTGTAAATTTTTTTCTTATTTATAAAAAAGACGTATACTCGGTTATCCTTTAAATTTATCGGACAATTTGGCACCGCTGTCCCCCCCCCCCGATTTTCCTATAATTACCACCACTGTATGAGCCTGCATATTTTTAGAATGCCTATTTAGATTGTTGTACAGAGCATATTGTTCTATTATGAACGATCGTAGCAATTTCAATATTACGTATACGTGTTGTTCCGTTTGTCGACGTAAAGCTCTGAATTTTATGTAAGGAGCTCCTGCTTGTAGAGGCGCCCTTATTCCAAAATGAGCACCATTGGCGCCGACTTGTGATTTTCTCGGGGGGTAGGGTTCAAACTGGAACATTTAGACAATTCCCCACCATGAATACACGTTGTAAGTATATAGTGTATAGCATATATTTTACTAAAGATAGCAAAAGAAAAATCTATCCAAGCACATAGAGGATATATATGGGTGCATAACAGAAGCGTCAATGTAGCATCATTATTATAATGTCAGTTCTTGGATTCCTGTGATTTGGACAGTCAAAAAATCTTATTCCCCATAATTGTTCAAGGGGGCTCAGGACCCATGTAGCATTGCCCAGAGGTGGCTCTAACCCCAAACCCCCACGTAGTCAGCGCCTATCGTGAGCACCTAACGGTGGCGAAGCGGAGACTGGGGAGCCTATAGGAATTTTTGACGTCTGGGATTCCATCTTAACATTCATACCAAATAATGCACAATGTTCTCTCCTGAAAACCTATGAGGGACCCCTTCGAGGCCTCAAGCCTTGGGGGCCGCTGGGAGGTATCATATCCCCAGCCAGCGTTGGCTACGTCACTGGCACTAGATCATGCTCAAAAATTGATTTCGAATTAAAGTTTTTGTCTGCTTGTATTGAATGATGGCAACAATAGCAGCCTCAAGATAATACCTCTGACTTTTGTTGAAATTTTATCGCAATGTTAGCCATAAACAATAAGGGAAGATGTATCCTTTGTTTATCCCCATCCTCATTTGGAGGCTTAGTTAGAATGGTAGTAAACGTTTGCGGACGAAGAGCCCGTGGTAAATTGTGAATGCACAAAATCTCGCACGAAAATTTCACGCAAATAGAACTCGTGTGAGAAGAGTACCCACACAATCTCTTGCAAATACTTAACAAAAAGCTCGCGGGAAAATTCCAATCTTAAAACACACGTGGACATGGCACGCGTAGCAATCTCGCGCGAAGGGTGCATTCACAGAAACTCGGGAAGCGTGCCCAAACGTAAAGCACGCGAGAAGCGTGACAGTAATTTGCTACAGTTGAAATATTGTTATACTCGGCACATTTTTGTATAACGTGAATTTTTGCACAAGGATGTGTTGCATAAATTTTTTAATTTCTATGGTGTGCTGGTTGTGCTTCGGTGCTGTTATTGCACTAATTATGTTATTTGGATAATGTTCATTTAGCTGCAAGCATTTTGCATACGAAACTATCATATACCTTTGTTTTTTCTTGTCTTGCTAACTGACATCACATATTTATTCAGTCTCGTAGTCGTTTGATTTTGTTCTCATTACGAGGCTGAATGAAAAAGGCGGGATTGCTTAACCATATGGTGACCACTGGTCAGTGGTGGTGACCTTTTCATATGTTACAAAAACACTAAACTGGCATAGACTTCATTTGCTGAACACTTTCGTGGCTACACCAATCTGTATTCGTACCGACGTGATAATTCACAGAAAGCAACGAGAAATCAGCAGTACGGTAGGTGGATGAATTAAAAAAATAATGGCCTTTTATCTAACAATTACTTTTATTTTGTACTAGTAGAATAAATTAGGCCCCTTTGATGGTGACATCTAGCTTATGATAACAAATATAGTCAACCTTCTATCAACGTTTTCCTGCCATTAGCACTACCAAGCAACCACTTCTCTGACATTATAGGCTACAAAATTGGAACTTTCACTGAGGACTTTGAGGCTTTAATTCAAAAAAACAATCACGAGGTCAAAAGCGAATGCAATACCAGAGTCATCATTGAATTGGAAATGTGAAAGCTTTATCCACAAGCAGTGGCGTGGCAACGGGGGCAATTGCCCTCACTTGTGTTCGGGATTTCTTTAAACTCAATGAGAAAATAGGTGGGAGGAGTAGTAGCAGATTTTAAGAGAAGTCTAGGAAGATGATTGATCAAAATCAATGTCAGCAAACTCTGCGTGTCCTTAAAATATAAAAGGGGCTAGTGCTGTGAGAGTTTGCTTGAATCACTGGAGTTTGTTGTGTCTTTCCTCAAGTGAAGTTTTATCTTTATAAGATGACATGGCTAAATTTTGTAAGAGGGCTTGGCCATATTTTTATAGAAGGCGTGACTAAAAGTTTTCATCTATGCCCCCCACTTTTATAGCCCTGGCCACGCTACTGCCCACAAGAAGGCTTATCAAAATTATTCTTGGACTCACTGAAGTGATGGCTGCTTATTTGGTACCCATTTGATTATCAAGCTGGACTATCTAGTGTAACTATCATAGTAGAAAAGGAGGATTACTCTATCCTGCATGCACTGTAAGCTCGTAAAACTGCATAATGTACCAGTAGCAGGCACGCAACTAGGAATTTTCAAGGACAGGGGTCCAATCCACGAAAAAGGGCACACCAAAACTTTATAAAAAATACGACCTGTGAACATTGTTTATA
>OLMO02000003.1:10247323-10260775 GCA_900291935.2 Cassiopea xamachana | reverse complement strand
AACCAAGAAGTCGTCCTTTCTGAGTGAATCTTCGGTTCAGCCATTATCCTTTTAGAACTAGCTATATTGGGGAGAAATCTCCAACATTGTCTAAGTTTTCAGATATCCATGTCTTACCTAAGCCTGCTACTGTTAAATGCCAAGAGATTTTTGAAAGAACATAGCGATAATATAATAGCAATTTATTTCTGGGATGAATATTCAATGTGTCTATCTTTTTGAGCAGAGCGTGGAGATTAGATATAAGAAAGTCCTTATGATCCTTGTTGTCCATATTGAAGTTGAAGAAACGACCAAGGTATTTGAATGATTCGTTTTTCTTTACTGGAGGAACTACTTCTGAATTGATCAAGAGTTTAGGTTGAAACTGAAGAGAGCGAGATGAAAACTTCTTAATACCAAATGTGACACATTTATCCACACGGATTACCATGTTGGCCCACTGACACCATCTCGAGGAGCAATTTTATAGCAACTGATTTTCGCTTTCATTAGTAGTAACCACCGCTGCATCGTCCGCAAAGTGAAACCAATGAACGGGGTGGAATAAGCGATCATTCTCATCACGTGGTGAAAAACCGAACTGCATATACTTCTCCTATTTAATAAACTGGATAAATGCATTGAAGCATAAATTAAATATAAGGGGGCTCAAGCAGTTTCCCTGGAGCACTCCACGCTTAAAAGGAATAGCTGGAGTTGAGAAGTTTTCTAAGATAATATAGGAATGGCAGTCAGTATATAGGCTGACAACAAGATTTTTGATGGAATCAGGGATGTAATGGTGATCAAGGACACTTTTTATAAGATTATGATGGACCTTTCCAAAAGCATTCTTAAGATCGAGCAGAGTTATTACTACCGAATGATGATGATGATGATGATGATGATGATGATGATGATGATAGCTATGATAGCTACGATAGCGATAATAACGATGATAGAGTTGATAGAGATGATGTTGATGTTGGTGATGTTGATGATGATGATGATGATGATGATGATATTATGATGATGATGATGATGATGATGATGATGATGATGATGATGGTGATGATGATGATGATGATGATGATGATGATGATGGTGATGATGGTGATGATGATGATGATGATGATGATGATGGTGATGATGATGATGATGATGTTGATGATGATGATAATGATGATAATGGTGATGGTGGTATGTTGGTGATAGTGATGATAATGTTAAGACTTATCACCATAAATCTTCACTAAATTCATCCATGACAACTAGAAGCATAATCATAAGAATGTGATAGACATCGACGTACAAGGCGTTTCAAAGAAGAGCCAGGAGGGTGCTTGGCTGTGATAAGAAAGATTAAAGGAATTATTCAATTAAAACGTACTGATTAAGGACAAAGAATTCTCTGTTGCCATCACAATTCAATATTTTCTACTGTTATTGTTGCCCTAGTCCATAAATTATTTATAAAAATTTGTAAGTGCAACACTGTTTTCTGCTGAATACTACTCATCCGGGCCTATCTTTGAATAATTAATCGCGTTCACCTTTGAATATTCAGACTCGAAACTTAAATGAGTTGGGACAATAACGTTTTTGTGGCCTTGTATTTACAGTAGCTTTTTATTATCGTTCCTGGAAAACTTATTCGCCACTATTACTTTCGGCTATAGCTGCATACGGAATAATCTATAAGTTCAGAGTGATCTATTAGAACGCATCCAACCAGGAGGCGTGCAGCTCGTAGTAGGTTGAGATCTTAGAGGACCAGGTGATTTTTGAAATGGTCATTTCATAGACTCGGAGCAGGTCAGATAGCGAGTGTTGGAAAAGCCCATTTTTGTAGTACATCTTAGATGGCTATACCAAGGGTTCTGTAGATGCGATAACAAGGAGGCGGCGAATCTGATTCCCAATTCGAAGAAAGGTAAGTTGATTTCTGGATATGCAGTGCTATTTTTGATGGCTATTCGATAGACGTATTGGTGCTTGCTACGCATGTTTTTGGTTTTCATTGAGCAAAACCCTTGCCCACCTTGGCTGTTGATAGTACGTTGTCCGACCAAATGAGTCTACTCAGGGACGGACTGGAAAATTTGTCTGCCCGGGCACAATTTGACTAAACCGGTCCATCAATTCTAGAAATCATAAATAGGTTGGCAGAGATATTTTAACAAGCTTCAATTTTCCAAAAGATCAGCAGTTTTAATTTCAGATCATTCATGTATACATTGTGAAGTTCTCCGTATTCAGAATATAACGTCTTCTAAACTTCATACGGCCCTTTGGCCCGATCATCCAGTCAGGCCCTGAGTCTACTAGATAAATTCATAGATTTACAGGACATGAATGCAAAGCCCTTTGTTTCGAATATACCAGAAGATGTATACTTGCTGGTGCTACGGATTATGCTGCTGGTGCTACAGATTCTATTGGCATTAGAGCGCATCCTGCCAAAATCTAGCGCTCATATGTTTTTTCAAAGACTATAAGAAGAAAATCTTGAGTTTGCGCTGTCTAATGATCTTATTCTTCTTTCAAACACTGGCTCCTTTCTCTTCATCTTAAATCCATCTTTATTTTAAGTTAATAATTCCTAGTTCTCTAGCTATTGGAACACAGATCAGCTTACACACGCTTCAACAACGAGTAAGACAAATTGAAATTTTAAGCCCTTTAACGTGCGATTACAAACGCAAAGGGCGCTATGAACACTCATTCGTCTTGCTGAACCCAGAGGCTATTTTTAATTAATGTAACACGCTACAAGATAGCATTTACATTGAAGTCCACATAAAAGGAGAACAGTTCTTACAATGGTACGAGCAGATTTGTTTAAGATAAAGTGTACACTTTGAATAATAAATTTTGTATTACAGCAAGTACTGTATTGTGTTCCAGTTTTGGTTGTGTATTCTTCCAGCAGCATCAGGTAAATCATTCAACTGATGACGAGATGTCGAAACTTGGTTCACCTAAAAGGGCGTTTATGCTGTTCATGGGTCTTCTTTTGTACATAATTCTGGTTGCCCTGTTGATGTTTTACATCGAGGAATGCAGTGTCGATGGTAGCAACGCTCAAAAGACTTCAGATCCGGCGCTGTTCCGAAAACAATGTCGATTAATCTTCGCCTCGTTCAATTTGAGTTCAACAACGAGTGGAGCGAATCCCAACATTTCATTTGATGGGTGCACTAAGCTGGTTCGAGAGCTAACCCCTAAACAATACTGGAAGACACCAACCTGTCGCTTCAGCGTCATTAACTACCTCCCGTGGGTTCATTGCGTAACATTCTCACTGCTGACACTAGGTAAGCTAACATCCTTTCTTTTTGTACTCACCTTTTTGGCTTGCATCCCCTACCAGTTATTGATATTTACTTTAATGTAAAAAGATGATTTGTTAAATACATTATTTATCATCTGATGATACTAATCCACTGTGTTAAGCGTACAGAACATTCCGACTGTGGCAGGTGCTAGACCTTTTTGATTAAATGGCCACACAAGGTTTGTAAGTGTACTGTGATAGCTTAAACAAAATTATATAATTTTTGTGCCTCAGCTGTATCTAGTGAAGAGATAAAAGTGTTCGTGTTCGTCATAAGTTCTTGTCAAAGCCTCTAAAATTGTAGTCGATAATATTGAATTATGTGTATATAGGGGGGATGAGTTATACTTCACAGCTTGAACCTCTCTGGCACTATCTTGAAACTAGTTAAATCTTAGAGGTATTTAGCATTCTCAATTTCAACAAGATTTTTTTAGAAGAAACCACGTAGTACATAGTAGCAAAGAGACTTCAGACAAATAGCACATTGAAATCGTTACCTGGTTCAACGTAAAAATGTACCAAAACAATGTGACATTGCTTTAGAACAGGGCTTCCCAACCTTTTTTCGCTGTGGACCCCTATTTTTTTTCAAAGTGGCATGGACCCCCAGGGCGCTGACCTAGCCAGGATTTTAAATTAGAAATGGCTAATTATACTACTTGCAGTCTTAATAGAAAGTTACTTAATCTTAGTGTTACTCAGTATTGTGAGTACGACTAGGATGTGTTACAGTCCACACTAGCCATCGTTTATTTATTTCATCCAGCAACTTACGAAAAGTGCATCAAGTTTTATAAGATGCACTCATATGCGCACTCATAGCATTTTTATGTGGACCCCCTGAAATCGCGCTATGGACCCCTGGGGGTCCACCTGGACCCCGTTGGGAAGCCCTGCTTTAGAATTTAACTCGTACTGGCGCATTCTGGTTGTAATAGGACAAATAGTTTGCTACATTCAACTTCTGCGTACGCTTTCACAGAAATTTAGTTTGCTAAATCAAGAAGCTTTTAAGAAACTTTTAGACCTAGAAAGTGGCCAAAAATTAAGAAACTTTAGTACTAGGCCTTGATCTAGGTTTCTTTTTAAAACACGCATATTTCGAATTCTCAATCTGAAAGTATTGCGTTAGGCCATTTGAAGAGGGCTTGTAGCAGTTAATTAAAAGTATCACCTTGAACCCTGTTCAGACCGAGGACAGAATCACAAATCAACAGTGTTCGCTTCCAAATTCATTCCCACTTTGCTCTTCCTTCCACGTTGGTTGTTACCACGTGTCTATTGATCCATCCTATGGTATTTATTTGCACCCACACGTGTTATTCTCATACTTAAGATGACTCCAGCATGAGTCGAAGCGTTTAAGTCACACCGTTTAAGTTACACCGTTTAAGTCACACCGTTTGGTTTGTTAAACTGGAATAGTTATATTTATTAAGAAATAGTCTTTGTCATGGAATATTCGAAACACCATCCTTCACTAATTAGTGATGTCAGCAGACTATCTACTAGCTTTGTTGCTATTTTGCCCAAACGAACCATAGACAGTGATGTGCCGAGACACCTTCTGTTGGGGGGGGGGTGTTCTGACAAATTGACCAACTATTGTTACTAAATTGTTACTAAGAAAAGAAGGTCACATAAAATACTGTGGCCAACCCTCTTGGTAGCCTGGCTAACTTTTGACCAAATTTCTTGCAAATTTGAAAATATTTGGGGGCGCAACGCCCCCACGCCCATTGACACATCCCTGACCATAGAACAAGGTGTTTTGATACTTAATATATGACAAGCCTTCTACCTGGAAAATCCCCCAACTAAAATTATTTCTTATTAGTTTTTGAAAAGACTTTCCACCCGACCCCTGACTGATAAGACCCCCTTGTATGAAGTACCCGAGAGTATATTGTATCATAGATATATCCTGTTAAACATCTCAGCGCTAGGCCGATTGTTATTTTCTGCGAAAAAGCAATCTCATGAGTTATGCTGCCTTGACGTGCCTCTCCTACCTTCTTCATCTGACATAATTTCAATAAGCAGCATTGATGGAAAACGCAGTATGTAGGAAGGTCAATTTTCATTCATGTATAGAACAATCCGTAAATTGATTTATTTTGCATGGGTTTTCATTGATTTCCAATACTTCATTCTAAAATTTATTGCATAAATGATAATAAGTGCAAATATAAGAGAAATATGATTGAATTAACAGAGGATAAGATTGATATAATCCAGGACGGTTTTTATTCACTCTGACCAATTTGCCGAAGCAGCAATACGCCTAAGAAGGCATTTTTTCACAGAACTCATCAGCTATTTTAATTACTACGAAATTTCCATACAAAATTGATTAGCCAAGAGTTAATTCTTTTGCATATGCCAATAATTTACGTCTCCATAACCGACTCATAAGGCGTCTTTCCGAGGAGAATTTATGCTATTTAGGTCAGTTCTTCACATCTAGATTTGCTGACTTTTGCACAGGATTGGCGCTAGTGGAGAGCTAGAGAGGGCTGTAGCCCACCATTGGAACTTGTTAGCCCCCTTCGGAATGTAAAAAGCTTTTCTTCGAAGTTTTTTTAGCAGTTATAGTACCCTGCCAACGGTATTTTAGCCCCCTTTCGGGAAGAGTCAACCACCAAGTGGAAAATTCCATGCGCCACCGTTTTTACATGAAATTGCTTGTCATGAAATGTACGCTCTTTGGACCATATCTTCACCTTTGGACATTTTGTCGGTAATGACATCCCTTGTGGAACTGCATGGCGGGAGTGTTGTGGCTAAGCAGGAGACCGTGAAAATTCCCTGTGGGTCCCTTTGGAGATGGCTTGCTACTTCCCAAGTGGGGTCGATAGATTGGGCCGCAATGAATGGGACATAAGAGCTCCTGATGCATGGGGACACTCTTTGCGACATCATCATGAAATGAGTAGCAAGAGCTTGGGACCATAAATAGTTGGAAAAATAGATATGTTGACTACATAAAATGCAATATAAAAGATGCAATATTGAGTTATGTAGCAAGCGTATAATTTACCATGGTTTGATGCCAGAGTGCGATCAGGGGCGTGCTGGATTAAGGAGTGTCACATTCCCCCCAAATTATGTAGGAACCGTATATTGTAAATCCTCGAATTGGCCCCCTCCAGTAAGTCCCCTCGAAATGCCCCCACCCTAGACTTACAAATTTTTACTAAACCCCCTCGAGTAAGCCCCCACCCAAGTATGTGGGTGTAACTATTTGAGACTTTATTAGTGAGTGCTTTATAGAGTTACGAAAGACAAAACAGTAATTTATTAACGAAAAAACGTATGTCTTTTAAAAACAAGTTTTACAGCCCCCTCGAATCCCCCCTCATTAGAATAAGCCCCTATGCAAAAATCAAGAAAATTAGTAAGCCCCCAGGGAGCTGATATCGAGGGTGTACGGTATCATCATTTTCCTAGTCGGCAAGAGCTATGTTCGGAAAAAATTGCTCATATTTCCCCTAGATTATCGATATAATTTGGTTGTCTTGAGGAATCGAGAGTTCACTGAATAACTCCGCGCGTGGAAGTTTTTGAAGTGTATTTATCGATAAAGAAAAACAAATTACAGCAACAACATACACACAGTAAGTCCAAGAGTTCTCAACTCAAATGCTTCCTGGAAGCGTAATGTTCAATGTTAATGTTCTTCTCTCTTAGTGTTCTCGAAGCTCTTCGTTCTCCACAATGTTCTCAATAAGTCATCTTCTCGTAACTCCTGTCTCATCAATGCGCATGCTCCATGTCACATGATATAGCAATTCAATTCAATTCATAGCAAGCTGAAACTGCGATCATTGTTAGCCGGTTATTCTGAGAAAGGTATAGCATGTCAGGGAAATTGCTTTTGCTGCACCACTCACTCTAAAGTTGTTCAGCATGCCACTGGATGCAACCAGGGGCGAAACTAGGGTGTTTCCATTGCGAGGGTATGAGACATAGTTGCTCGACAAAAGGGAGTTCCCCATCAAATTTGAAAGGGCGTGTCATATGTAGAATCATTTAGACCAGAGCCTAAAGTATGAAATTTTGACAGATGCACTTTGCTTCAAAAGATGAGTGTGGTCTCCAAAATTAGGCTTACATGATGTGTATGAAGAAGACGCAAAGCCAACACAGACGCCACCTTACAGCTGCTCTAAGGGACATTTTTTTGAATGTTGGTAGATGAGGAAAACTATAGCTCTGTAGCAAAGATGTCCTCATGAAAAGAAAAGTAGGGGGTCTGGGGGCTGTACCCCGGAGGAACGTTTAGATCACGCTCTTTACTTTGGCTTAGGATGCATTTCTCATTACTAGAACAAGTAGATTATGCCCTATTTTCGAGAGACTTGGTAAGTAGATAGGCCCTAGTTTTTAGTATGTAATGACGGGCAAAGGCCTTGGGGCCTATAACAATGCTCCCACAAAGCAAAAACTTAGATAAAGGAGAAGGGTTAAGTGGATAGAGAGATAAGATCAAGTTCGTTGATGTTAAACATATATGTCCTATTTACAACTTATATACAAGTGGGCTCTTTCCTTAAATACAATTGCACAGCTTTAATTTACAACAGCACAAAGTTTTGCAAGTAAACCATTAACTTTAGGCCTTGCATGTGACCACCTGAGAAAAAGTGTAAGCTTTGAGGGAACAGCATCTATTTGCCAAGTGCTCAGAATTGCCCGAAAAATATGCCAGCGGCCACGTGCCTCACCCTCCATGAGTTTTGCTCCTGGATGCAACTAACTACATATTGGTTAGTACTGCATTGGGATGATTCGAAAGCAGAAGCTGTGTCCTTTCAGTGCCAGTACGAACATCACCTGTATGATAATAAAGTTTGTTCGAAATATCAAAGACATTCAATCTAGAGCTTACTTTCCGACAACTAGTTGAATGAGATTCTGACGATGCAACCCAAAATTGAATGCAATTCTGTACAAAAGTCTCCACAACTTTAATTAAGTTAGTCGACTTTGATAGGACAGGGCAGCCTTCCTAACTGGATTTGGGACTTCATTCATCCTTAAAATAGCGATTCTTGTTTTTCCCATTCCTTCGCCTATTTCATCAATATCGACTTACCGGGATATCCCGTTTTCTCACCCTAAGTGGACGTAGCATTTTAGATTAGCAATAAAACGGTGTGTTTTGGCAAGCAAACCAAGCTTCCGATTGCAAAAGTGTAAGGGAGACTCTTTTATAGTAACGATTTCTTTGCCATGTGATAGGCAGTAGTGTAGCAAATCAATAGCTGGGGGGCTCTGTTGATAGCAATGGGGGCAACTGATAGCTATGCGGCCCCTTTCATGTCTGCATCCTTATATGAAGCTTTGAAGTTAATCCACGCAGTTATATAAGAAAATGATAATTCCATCCAATAAGCAACGTGTTTTTGATACCCTATATCTTGTGAGCTGACAATTTCTGGACAACTTTTTAAATATAAAAGAGTCTTTTACAACAGAAAAATGACTCTTCTATGCTCTTATTTCCATTAAATTTACTGAGTTGAGGGCTGTGCCTGCCTCCAGTCACAGCTAGGGGGCTGTACCCCCGCGCCCCCCTTTCTAAACCACTGTGTATTGGGAGGGTTATGCTGGTTGCAAAAGTGCCCATGGAAAACTTCTCAACTGGTATTGTATACGAGGTCAAAAGGGCCTTTTTTCATTCAAAAGGATCAGTGTTCAAACAGATTTCGAGGGCTTCACCAAGAACTTTCCTAGTCCTCCAGTGGGCTGGTACACCCCTGGTCTGTAGAAAGACTTTTTATTCTAACACATCTAATTGCTGTTAAACCCAAACTTTGCGTATTTTTGAAGTCATTCGAACTTGGATACAGCTGGCATCATTGTAATGTACAAGCCTCTTTTGGACTATTCATTGAGAATGTGCAAGCCTCTGTTGCAGTTCACTGAGATTGTGCAAGCCTCTTTTAGATTATTCTCCCAAGATGCGTAAGCCTCTTTTTGGTAATTCACTGACATAGATAAGATTTACACAGTGTATATATTTCTTTCAGGTGGCACAATTTCTCCTGCTACGGTCGCTGGGCAGGCTCTTCTTACCTTATCAACCATCGTTGGAATGATACCAACACTCCGATTAATGATTCACACTGGAATCATAATTTTTCACGCCATTGAACACGGTGTCCTCATGTTTGAAATACGCATTCTCAACAGGAATCCACGTATGCTGCACAACGTCTACCAGAAAATATTCTTTTTCAACTTCTTAATTCTCCTGGCGTACAACTTTGTACTCGCTTGGGTAACTTCGCTTCCATTTTACGAGGCAGATTGGACATTTTCGAAAGCATCGTTTTTCTGGTTACAGGGCATGCTTACTATTGGCCGCGGAATCAAGCCTGCTGATAGAATAAGTTTTTATTCACAAGGAGGCTGGCGCAGTGTTTGTGTTAACTTTGCAATGATTGTTAATGCCTTTCTGCTTTCAAGCCTCGTTTGCACAATAGCAACAAAAATTCATGCAAGCCGTTGCCATGCCACCAAGACAATCAAAAAGTCATTTCGAAGTCAAAGTCCCGAGGTCTACTTGAATATCAAACATCTAACAACTAGCCTTTAAAAACTCCTTCGCAGCTTCAGTTACACCCTATGCACAACATGTGGAAGGGAACGAAGAAAATTACAATCAAAGAGCTTATTACTACTTCCTAGGACAGACTAAGCTGTGGGTGTACCCATAGATGAGTGAGGGAAACAATTTTCTTTAGTTTCGGTCCTGGAACAAGCCACGACCTATTAGGAAATAGCCATAAAACTTTGAAATTAGGAAACTATATCTTATATAAATGTACATACATATATTTATATAGTCAAGCATGTATTGTTAGATATATATTAGTGAGCAGTTTTCTGTTTTCATGTTACCACGCATGGGAATATATTTTCCATTGAATGCTTGTGGATTAGATGGATTGAAAATCTATTAACAAATTTTGATATGTTCGTAGCTATGAGATTAGATCAGCATACATAGCATCTACAATTGTATTAAATGAAATGTTAAAGAATATATGAAGAAGAGGAAATTTGGCCTGACTAAAAATCAAAGAAAGCCTACTTTCCTCTTTTATCAATACATTCCAAAGATTTTCACCTCATTTTCTCGCCGAAAAAGCATTTGAGTCCACTTTCTCATTTTCACTGCATTCATAGCTTTAAATTCTAGCTAAAATGAAGGAGAGTCTAGATTACTAGCTTTCCAAAAGCTTCATAAGAGTGTGGGCTTACATTCCGCCTGAAAATTGCAAAAACTCCAATTCCTAATTCTTTACTACATATCCAAGACCTTAGCCTTACATTCTCAGGGAGATAGAAACCGGGAGGGTCGGAAGGCCATTAACTCCCCCCCAATTGTCTTCATAAAATAGCATATTTTACTATTTTTACCTGAGCTTATAACGAAATTAGTGACAAAGCATCTCCACTTTGAAAAACATTTCGACGTCCCTAATACTAGTTGATCATTGATGACAATCAGTTTTCCTTATTTCTCAATAACTTTCCCAACTTTTAGCTTGCCAATCAAGATAGCAATAAAGGGCATCCCTCATTTACAGATTTCCCAATCAATTCACAAAAGTTATAGTCTTAAATTTTAACCAATTATCGAACGAAATAAACTATTTTAATTCTGCACTAAATTCCAAAGACTATAGTCTTACATTTTCACTGACTATAAATGACAATCAATTGTTCATACTTCGCATTAAATTCCAAAAAATGGAATTCCACATTAACATTTCCCTGGTTATCTTAAAAGGATTATCAACATTTCCCAGGTTATTTTAAAATCCAAAATTATTAAACTTTTCCCATCTTCCTCTGAATTCCACTGACTATAGTCTTACATTTTGACTGAAAATCAACAATTAAAAACTTTCCCACTTTCCTCTAAATTCAATTAGCTATAGCCTTATATTCTGACTGAAAATCGAGAATTACCAACTTTTCCCATGTACCTCTAAATTAAAAAAACTACAGCCTTTCATTCTGACTGAAAATGAAAGATTATCAATTTTTACGATTTTCCACAAAATTCTAAAAACTATAGCCTTACATATTGACTAAAGATCAAGAGTTATAACTTTTCCCATTTTTCTTTATATTCTAAAGACTATACGGTTAAGTTTGGACTGAAAGTAAAGGATCTTCAACCTTTACCATTTAGCTATAAACTTCAAAACTATACTCTTGCATTTCAACTGACTGTCAAGAGTTATCAACATCTATCATGTTTGTTCCCCTAGCTTCCAAAGACAATGGCCTTACATTTAAGCTGAAGATGAAGGATTATCAACTTTTACGATTTTCCATAAAATTCCAAATTCTATAGCGTTACAATTTGACAGAAAATCAAGAATTATAGACTTTTCCCCTTTTCCTCTAGCTTCCAACGACTATAGCCCTACTATTTGACTGAAAACCAAGAATTATCAACTTTTCCTATTTTCCTCTGCATTCCAAAAACTATAGCCTTAAATTTTGACTATAAATGAAGAATTTTATTTTTCCCATTTCCCTCTAAATTCCAAAGACTATACCCTTACATTTTACCTAACATTCAAGAATTATCGACAATTCCCGTATTCCTCTAAATACAAGACTACAGCGTTACATTTTGACTGAAAATGAAGAACTTTCAACTTTTCCTATTTTCCTCTAACCTCCAAAGACTATAGCCTTACATTTTGACTGAACATCAAGAATTATCAACTTTTCCCATTTTCCTTTAAATTCCAAAGACTATAGCCTTATACTTTGACTAAAAGTGAAGAATTTTCAACTTTTCCCATTTTCCTTTAACTTCCAAAGACTATACCCTTACATTTTACCTAAAATTCAAGAATTATCAACTTTTCCCATTTTCCTCTAAGTTCCAAAGACTATAGCCTTGCATTTTGACTGAACATCAAGAATTATCAACTTTTCCCATTTTCCTTTAAATTCCAATGACTATAGCCTTACATTTTGACTGAACATCAAAAATTATCAACTTTTCCCATTTTCCTTTAATTTCCAAAGACTGAACATCAAGAATTATCAACTTTTCCCATTTTCCTTTAATTTCCAAAGACTGAACATCAAGAATTATCAACTTTTCCCATTTTCCTTTAATTTCCAAAGACTGAACATCAAGAATTATCAACTTTTCCCATTTTCCTCTAAATTCTAAAAGACTATAGCCTTACATTTTGATTAACTCAGTGCGACTCGTAACAGTGCAATGCAGAAGAATGTGAGAAGAGAGACAACGCATGTGGCAGTACTTGGGGGTCGTATCTTTTGTAATATTTCATTTTTGTCATTTCAATTTCATTCTACTATTGAAGCTAGCTATCCAGTGCCCCTAACGTTGCAACATTTCTTGGTCGCAGTGTGAAAGGGGTTGGCATAGCTTGGCTGACTAAGTGCATAACTAACTGGTTGCCCTGACGTTGCAACACTTTCTGGATGCAGTGTGACAGGGGTCTGTTAGCATGCATGACTATTCTTGTCTAAAGTATGCATGACTAGCTGGTGGCCCTGACGTTGCAACACTTCTTGGTTGCAGTGTGAAAGGGGTCTGCTAGCATGCCTAACTACCATAATCTGTACTATGCATAACTAGCTGGTGGCCCTGACGTTGCAACAATTCTTGGTTGCAGTGTGAAAGGGGTCTGCTAGCATGCATTACCTATTAACTACATCTAGACAACACACAATTATGTACAATCAAGATGCAAGTACCACCCTAGGGGTGGCCATGACCGGCATCGTGTCTGTGATAAGTGTCCTTTGTTCATTGCTTCTCATCGTTTGAAAGTCTCCTGTTCTAGTTGTCTGTATTCAGAGTGTTCTCTGATCTGCCTTCCTGACCATACCATGATTCAATGTGCTGCTGGAAGTGGCACTGGTACAGAAATTATAAAGAGAGGGCAGGGGTAGGCCCCTTTCCAAGGGATAGCAAGAAGGCAGGAGTGGACTTGACTAAAAGGAGTTGTGGATACGACCCCGTGAGGATAGGTAAAGGGTGGGATGGGAAGGGATATCAAATCAGGTTGAAACTCTCAGAGATTCCCTCATTAACTGTCCTGAGGAACTTTCAT
>OLMO02000003.1:10212573-10240183 GCA_900291935.2 Cassiopea xamachana | reverse complement strand
GGCGGGTCGGAATAAGCGGGGAATGGAATAAATGCTAAGATAATACTGCTATCAGGCTCTCTATCTTCACATATCAGGGATCTATGGCCGTGAGAATGCAAGAAGTACAAAAATATTTTACCGACAGTGGTTGTTGACAGACAAGAAGATGTGTTCAAAATATCTGTTTTGAGAATGCATTGCAAAATTTTAACCCCAAAAACTAATAAGCGGGGGCCCTAATAAGAGCGGGGGAGGGGGGTTGGAAAAATGCTCAAAAATTAGGTGGCAAGAAGATGTAGGTAAGAGCAGGTAAATAAAGTTATTGGCATACCTCTACGAAATTGTCGAACTCAAACGTTGCTCGTTCCAAGTTGGAATTCACGCTCTCAAATTTTAATTCGGCATCTTTGGTACTATCTGTCAACTAAGAAAGTAGGTAGTATTCGCAACAGATCAAGACAACACGAAAAGGCAGTTTGCTGATATTCGCTTTGACAATTTGTTGCCAAATGACAAGTAATCCAAATATTTGACACTAAAATCAAGAATAATTTCTTGGGTGCTCGTGCAGAATGTAATTTCGTTGTTTAAAATATTATTTACACATTACGTACTTCGCTCAATATAGCAAGGGTCTTATTACGCTCAACGAGATTCCCCACATAGTATACACAGATAAAGCGTAAACACAATCATTCTTTCAATCAATAACATTCTTTGATTTAGAACAAGATAGTATCAATGTTTTGCAGCCCAACTCTGGAAAAGTATATATATATAAAGTATATATATATATATATATATATATATATATATATATATATATATATATATATATATATATATATATATATATATATATATATATATATGCATATTTATATAAAGTAATAGAAGAAAACGGCAAATCAAACTAACATTTCATCCCTACAAGCCTGTTTCGTGGTTGCCCATTCATCAGGGGATCCACTGTACAGCTCTACCAACCAGGTATGGAGCACTGTATTGCGGAATGCAACACTACATTGCAATATATATATATATATATATATATATATATATATATATATATATATATATATATATATATATATATATATATATATATATATATATATATATATATATATATATATATATATATATATATTGAACTTAAATTTCAGACAAAAACACCATTAAATATTCGAAAAATCATGCACGTACGCAAAGTAATAAAGTATCTTTTGCATGCATTCTGTAATAATTTTGCACGTGCAAGGCGCTCTTACTTTGATTGCAACTTTCACAAAACATTTGCAATCATCATTTTTCCGTCTCCTAAATGCTTTACCGCCTTTTTCTCTATGGAATTATTGATTGGATATTAAAAACCATATCTGATAGAATGGGTGGGGGAGTCAGATGGGTAAGAATCAGGGCTCATTAAAAGCATTTTGTGCCTGCGAGCACACAGTTGAACACGAAATGTGCCTACAAGTATATGATTTACCTGATAGAAAGGCAAAAGGAAATTGCTAATGTGGTTCTACTTAGGTTGTAGTTTTATTAAATGAAGTTGCTTCATTGAAGAGCACATTACAATACAATGAACCATTTTTGACATTGAAGGGGGGGACCATCAATGGCAAAACAGGTTTTGCTGATTCCAAAAGTATTTATATTCATCATAGGAACATGAAAAAATACATTTATTACATCGCATAGCCATGTTCTTATTGACTTTATATGGTATATGGCACATTCAGGCCTTCCTAATATCCCCCCAATAGCAGCAACAGATAGTTCAAAACAAGAGTCATGACATAGAATTATTTTAGTACCTTCCCCAGTTTTTCTTGCTCGGTAACGACATCTGACTCGAGATTTCTGACATCTGCAAGCAGTCGCTGCTCTGCACCGAGTAATACATCCTAAAAGATGCTTGATAATGTGACGAAAATTTGGAGGGGGAGATGGGGCTACTTGGGCGTCTAATTATTGAAAAATCTCAAGCATGAGAAAATAAGGTAATGAAATACCAAATGAGATAGGATTGTAAAATATGCTCAAAATTGGGCCATAATTTCATATGGAGGGTCACTGTAGAGTATACAACATTATTAGTGCAAACATCGACAGCAAATCTATCTTGCTTTTCAAGCTAGACTAAATTACATAAAAACTGTTGGGCAGAGCCCAGAAAAGTCATTGCTCTCTGGCTATGAACGGGGGGGGTTGTGTTTATTAATTATATATTTAAGCACGGTCTAGGGACGCGTTCATTCAGGGTATACACCCGATACATGAATCAAAATTCCCTGACTATTCCCTGACTATTCCCTGACTATTCTCTGACTATTCCCTGATTGATTGTCAAAAACACCAATGCTTTCCCTGACCCCCATTTCACATATGTACAAAATAGGCAAAGAATATTGAGTTTAATAGGTAGATAATCTACATGTACTTGCTATGGCACTATGCAAAGTGACAAAGTTAACATTTACTGGCACAAATGGAACAACCACTTTGCGATTAACCATGCATGAGTTAATGAAAATGATATGTGGACTACATTTGTTTTCCCAGACTTTTCCTGACTTGGATAAAATTATAGAAAATTGCCTGAATATTCCAGGTTTTCTCTGACATTTCAGCAAAATGCCCTGTTTTCTTGGTTCAGTATGAACCCTGTCATTCTTGCAAAGTGGCATAGAAAATTTTTCGCTAGATATGTGATTAAACTATCTTCATGTAGAGCTCATACAATTCCGAAAAAAATACAGCATTTTTGTTTCTACTAAATGAGGAAGCTTTAGTGTAAAGAATTGGCAACCGGGGGAAGGCCTAGCTTACATCTGAATTATGCAGTTGGGTAGCAAGACAAAATCCTTATGTGACTTGCAGAAGTGAAAACGAGGGGGAGGGATAGCACCAGGGGATATATAAGTATAAAGGAGGGGGGAGTAAAAGAAGGACTAGATCGTTCTACAAGGGAAAACTTGCAAATGATTCTTAAGTAACAAGGTTTACCTTTATGACACTTCTGAACTTAGATGGGGCGCCAATTTCAGTTTGTTGGTGATCATACTTCAAGTCAATGTCATGGCCCCCCAGATACTCCAAGGCTTTGGGGTTGCAAAGAATCATTCGTTTCTGATCATCATATTGACCAAGATCTTTGTACAGCTAATGGAAAGAAGGTGAAAGTCACAACACTGATGATCGCTGGAAATAATGACTTGGAAATTGTATACATACTACATTTATTAATCATTTCTAATATATACAAATTATTTCTAAACTTTTCGTATCTGATTTAACATCTAAAAATACAATTACAAATTTCACTATAGTTGGCATGACAGACTTTTGAAAAATGATAAGAAATAAAAAAGTTAAAAAATAACAATTATTATTAATAATAAATAATAATAATTATTATTATTATATTTATGTTATTTTATTTATTGCCATTTTTCATTAATTTTCATATTATACATAGTACAATTGCACTATGTATAATATGAAAATTACTAAAAGAAAAAATATAAAGAAGAATAATAATGATAATAACAATTTTCTTTGAAACTTCTGATATTCATGTAATATTGAAGAATACAAATACAAATCTCGCCATAATTAGGTAACATGCATTTGACAGACTTGGTATGAAAACAAAAATTTACACTATTGGAAAACAAATACAATGAAGGGAATATAAATCTTAGTTTCCTGTAAGCAGTTAGTATATTAAAAGGTTAGGGTTAGTCCAGGGTTTGTTATGCATACAGAAAATATAATAGGTTGATCGGATAATGATTGTAGATAGCTTTCGCACTATAAAATCTCTGTGATAATAATAATACATTTTGTTGGGTGACTTGATAGTTTTATAATGAACAGTAAAACTAATAATGAATACCAACTAACAGAGAATTAACTGAAAATTATTAGAAAATTATGTTGCAGTTCAATAATGTTTTTATATACAAATACTACAACTGCAGACTTCACAAGACCAGTTTCAATGTTATTGATAAAAGTAGAGGTTGTATTGCTACTGTTGACAGTCGAGAAGGGGTGTCATACTCATCAAAAAAGTTGCGAAAATGCCACAGCAAATCAGGGTGCAACCAGAATCACAATTCCCCAACTATTCCCTGGCTGAGAGTGGAAACACCCTATTTCTCCTGACTTCCATTTCACATATTTACAAAATAGGTAAAGAAAATGGAGGCTAATAGACAGATTTTTGTACAGATGCTTGCAATAGCACTACACGTTCATATTAATAAGAAACATTTTAGACTGAAATTAGCCAAAAATTAAGAAACACTTCAGAAACGTAGACAGGCTGAGTTTCAAATAATAACTTGGAAAAACTGTTTTTACAATAAATTTCTGATCCAACTAGCAAGAAAATAGGAGGAACATCCATTCCATGCTTCACAAAACCTGAACATCCTTTTTCTTGCATCACAATTGCCTAATCTGGGTTGTTATTGTCATTGGGAGTCTTTAAATTTAAGAAACATTTAAGGCTGGATCTGACGAAATGTTAAGAAACATTTATGAAATATTGGCAGGCTGAGTTTCAAATAACAACTTAAAAAAATGCTTTGACAAGAAATTTTTTTATCAAGATAGAAAGAAGATAGAAACAGCATCTTTTGTATGCCTCACAAAACCTAAACATCCATTTTCTTGCATCACAGTTGTCTAATGTTTTTTGTTTAATTTATTTTGAGTAGGCTGTTATACCTAGCTTATTCAGCTAATTTAGGCCTACTACTATGCATGCCACATCCAGGCATGGGGCCCCTAGTTTAACGTCCCTTCCGAAGGACGGCAAATCTGGGTTGCTATTATCATTGGAAGTTTTTAAATTTAAGAAATATTCAAGAAACATTTAAGGCTGCATTTGACGAAATATTAAGAAACATCCAGGCTGAAGCCAGAGAGTTTATATCTTATAAAAAACACGTGTATGCAAAGTAATGAAGTTCACATTTACCGATGACAAACGGAACAACCATTTTGCAAACAACCATGCAAACAGTTAATGAAGTTGACATTTGGACTTTTCACTGACTCGGACAAACACAGAAAATTCCTTGACTATTCCAGGCTTTCCCTGATTTTTCGTAATAAATAGCGTTTTCCAAGTTTTCCAGGTTCAGTATGAGCCCTGCTAATCCACTAATTCTTTGAAAAGACAACCATTTCTCACCTTAGATGAAGCTCTTGAGAAAGTAAGTTCTTCCTCCCAACATCTTGATTGTAAATAGTCATTCTTAGTTTCCGCCTCTCTAAATCTGTTTATCCATGATTCTCTCTCGTGCAAAATTGCGTCTTTAGACTGTGAAAATTAAAATGTTGAATTGACAAAAGCACTCTTCATCAAGCTACACGCTATGCAGTTCTTGAGCAAATATAAAACTCATTGCTGTTTGACAAGTCCTATAAATAGCCAATTTTTATATCTCTGAAATAAAATCGAAGAGAGGTAAAAGACAATCTGGAGCATGCTTTTGTAAATTGAAAAGAATTTTTGCTCGTGTTGTTTTCATCTCTTACTCCTCAAGTGCTATTTGAGGACGAGAAATCGATTGAGATAAATTGAAGATGGATTGAGGTTAATCTGAAAAAAGATTTTGCAAAATGGAGACTACTTGTGTTTGCTGTTTTCATTTCTAATCCCTTACCTGATAATTACTACTGGAAACAGAAGTATTTATGACAGTCTACAGAGGCTTATAAATGCTTTAACATGTATGCTATCAATTGATGTTGATGATGATTATCACCATACGCACTTACCCTAACCTCCTTGATCATCTTGTAATCTGGAAATAGCAAAAAACATGCTGGGTATTCTAAAGTTGAATATTTGTTGAATAATGCACACGAAAAACTTCTACGGTACTAAATAAGTGAAGGGCGCGCAATCATTTATAAATGACCACTGAAATACTGTATATGTTTGGATACAAGACATTGGCATAGAGACTCAATCTCTCGTTTCTCTCTTTATCTTCTCAACTTATACAATACATTGTGAATCATATTACTTCTTTACGCACTATCTACCTGAGGTCACAGGTGTTGCATACACGATTTTTTATAAGAAACAAACTCTCTGGCTTCAGCCTGGATTTTTCTTAATATTTCGTCAAACCCAGCCTTAAATGTTTCTTAAATCTAAAGACTTCCAATGACAATAACTACCCAGATTAGGCAATTGCAATGCAAGAAATAGGATGCTCAGGTTCTGTGAGGCACATGAGGATGCTTCATTTCTGAGGATGCATTCTCTTTTCTTGCTAGTTTGATCAAAAATTTACTAGTAAAAACAGCTTTTGAAAGTTATTATTTGAAACTCAGCCTGCCTATGTTTCTTAATTTTTTTGCCTAATTTCAGCCTCATGTTTCTCAAGGTCATTTTTCTTATAAAAAAACGTGTAGACCAATAAGTGCTTGTTTTTCATGACATCTCATGCAGATTGGCATCTGCAACTTGTGCAAAGTTTTTGTTGAATGATTAGGGCTTTTTTAGTTCTGTTTTTTCTTCCTTTTCTTAAAGAGAATTGCATGATAATTTTAACTTATCTTGTTGGCACTAATTAGCTAGTTGGCTAGTTATATATTCCTGCACATTGGCATTGCCAACATGTCGGAAATTGTAAATAAATAAATAAGGGACAACAAATAAATAACTAACAAATAAATGAATTACAAATAAATAAATAACAAATAAATAAATAACAAGTAAATAAATAACAAATAAATAAATAACAAATAAATAATTGTAAATAAATATCATTATTTATAACTGGGGTTGGGACTGAAGATGAAATGATTGGGTATCGAAAATTTTTAGATGGGCAAAGGTTGAGAAACAAGAAATTAGAGAAGGCAACTAATGTTAAATGTTGTTTTAAAATGTACAGTAAATCACAAGTAGTTATTTGCAAGCTATCTTAAAATAGCGAGGCTTACATTTGTACGTAGAAATGAGAATATAACATGAAAAAACAAGAGCGTAGCAAATTCATGCTGTTCTTCACCTTTTCATAGATTTTCCCGTGTTCAACTTTGGGCCTAATAACTAGTATTACGTTGATTTTAAACAAGCAGCTAGCAATTCTTCTATTGCAGCCTCACTCACAAACCTCTCAATGGGCAATATAGCGTAAAAAAGTAAAGGTAGTCCCGTATACTTTCGTACGTAGAGGAGTGCCTGTTAGAGAGGACACTTATGCTGAGCCATCGGCATGTGAGGTAGGGTGGCCAGTTCCTTTCCTCGCCGCCTTTATCTCCCCAGTGTTCGCACTGGGTACCCATTTGCTGCTGGGTGAACAGTGAGTGAGCGTTCAGTCAAGGCATTGAGTCGGGCTCGAATCGTAGACCTTCCGCATGGGAGGCATGCGCTTTAACCACTATGCTACCTCGCTCATCAATATAGCGTATTTACCATATTTTCCCAGCTCCTCATCCAATTCCTTCTCCTTCTTATCTTGCAGTCGCTTTTCCTCCTTCAAATCCTCTAACTTCTTCTCCAGCATTTGGCTAAAACAAGAGAACTGGAATTCAATTCTGTGCATTGCAGTAATGCAAGTCTAAGTGACAAACGAGGATTCCACTTCCGAACATCTTTGTAAGGGGCTCGCCATTTATAATTCTGATTACCAGGGGCGGTCTGCAACTGGGAAGGGTATTGCAACTTTTCAAAAGACAATAGTCCCAACCATTGCTTACTGTTCCCTCACAAACTTCTATTATCAACCCTACCGGAAATCCACAGTATTTTGTTATTTGTTTATTTGACTCTTATGTTGGCAAAGTAACAGAAAATGAGATACCATCAATCAGTAAAATCCTCCAGAAAAAGATTTGCACAATAGTGTTCAAATGTTTACAGGGAAACTTGCCAATGTTGGAGCACTACTTTGAAAGGAACTGTCCTAACATAGAAACTCGTAACAACAACATAATCTTGAGAGTTCCTAAAATTAAACTTGAGAACACCAAAAGAGCTTTCTCTTATAATGGCGTCGTAGCCCACAATTCACTCCCATTAGAGTTACGAACTGAAGATAACTACAACTCATTTTGTAAGAAATTGTAATATGAACTAATATATTAAATGAAGTAGAAAAATGGTTTAGCAATTCTCCCTCTCTGTGAAATGAATCAACTTTAAGAGTCAACTTTATGGATCAGCATTAATCTCTCTGTGCCAGCTCACCAACTTACAATCTCTCTGTGCCAGCTCACCAACTTACAATTAAGACTTCGTATGTTATCTTCTGCTGCCGCAACAGAGAATGGTGTAACCCAGAACTTATAAACTACTACCTTGTAACGCGTTTGTCAATGTAAATAGCCAATAGTAGTCTACCTGTTATAGTGAGGTTTACCATTGTATTTAGCTGTTATAGTGAGGTTTACCATTGCATTTAGCTGTTATAGTGAGGTTTACCATTGTATTTAGCTGTTATAGTGAGGTTTACCATTGCATTTAGCTGTTATAGTGAGGTTTACCATTATACTTAGCTGTTATTTTTATAAAAAATGTTTACATTATGTTATAATTGGAAATATGGAACTTTCTGGAAAAGCTTCGAGCATTGCTGCATGAAATTTGTGCCTTTGTCTCAATGGGGTAAGAAAACGTTTCTACAAAAATAGGAGCATAAGATTGTTTAGCAGTTTCTAAATACTAACCCACCCTGGCATCCAAAGTTATACTAACAAGCTCTTAATAGTGTACATTAGCATGAAGAAAGGTAAAACTGCTTCATAGATTAGTGGCTGACTACAAGACATTTTAATCATTCAAATAAATTTGCCCACTTCTAGCTAGGCCCACATCTAGCTAGGCAATCAAGCTCATGAGTAAAATAAAGTGTAAGCAGCTGTTAGTTTAAAAGCAATTACACGTTTTTTTTACATGAAAAAAGTTTATAAGAAAATGAGGCTCAAATCGTCAAAATCTTAAGAAAATCGTAAGAAAATCACGAGGCTCAGTTTCCAAAATTTAGTGTTTTTATAGGCCAAAAATCGATATTTCGTCATTATTGCATCCAAAATGTTAAAGATGCAATTCAAATTCAAGTATACAATATTATTAACGACAGTGTAAACCACTCTAGCCAGTTTATTTCAGTAAAAGTTAAGAAAAATTTAAGAAAATCTCAGGCTCAATTTCGGGAAAAGTTAAGAAAATTGAGGCTCAGGCAAAATAATGACTTTCTTACAACAAAAAAACGTGTATGGAACTCAAGAAGGAAACAAACGTACCATTCAGCTTTCCACTTTTCAATATTCTGCTGTAGTTCTTCTACTTGGTTCTGGCAAACAAGATAAAATTCACGCATATAAAGTAAGCGAAAAAATATTTTGAAAGTGAATAATTTCTGTTAGCTTTGTATTCTGAAGAAACGGTTCTTTGTCTCTACAAGTGGTCTACCATTTTTACCTAGTCTCGTCTCTGCATGTGACGTGAGAAAATATCTTAAAGGCCTAAGATTTAGACTTCACACGTGCAATGGATTCTGCTATGCGTGCCAGCAAAGATGTCTTAAAGAACATCTAGCTAGCCAATCGATTCATGCATTACGTTTGCTCTGCTACATGCGTGTGCAAAATATGCTATAAAAAACACCTCGTAAACCTACCGATTCTGCCTCCAATTCAGCAACTCTTCTCTCGAGCATTTCATTTTCCAACCTCACAGTCTCCCTTTCTACAAACCAAACATGCAATGTAATTTTGCACTTTATTCATCAATGCAATTCAATGATCAAATATCTCTATTTAAACACACAATCTACGCTATGTCTTATGGCGACGCTAAAATAAGTGCAGTTGCTACACTTTTACATGTCATATCGTAGTAATCACAGAAAAACAAAACATTCCTCATTTCATGCCACCCAGTTACAAATTAGCCAGGGTTTTCGTCACAAACCAGGGGTCCCATAGCTCTTACTTAGAAATATAAGGATTTTAAGGTGAAACAATGGAGATTTACTGGCAACTTTTAAGGAGAGTTTAGCTGAATTACAACAAAATGAGCTCTATAGTTTTTTTTTTATAAAGTGGGCATCCATAAAGGATGTCTGCACTTTAGGGGAGGGAGGGGGTTTAGCTGTCAGCGGACATCCTCTTCAGTGAAGTCTCTTCAAGAGAGGAGAGGACATTTAACAGTCATTTTATAATCATCTTCCTTCGTTGAAGATTGAAAAATAAAGAGGCCAACAAGAAATGTGACAAGTATGCATGTCTTTTTCAGAGAGCTTTTTATTCTCTGATATCTGTTGCAGCTCGTTAACTGTCCTCCAACTCAGAGTCAGCGCGGACAGGGGGAGGGGGATATTAAGCAAAATGCGGACAGAGGAGGGAAGGGGGTTGAAAACTGGCAGGTATAAACACTTCTAAGGGCTTCTCGGGATTTTAAGGAGGTGTGGGAACATGAAAAAAGGATTTGCATACGAGGGGATTTTTGAAAAATAAAGATAATGTCAAAAGCAGAGCCTCACCTTCTTCTGAGATGCCACTTTCTGCAACTGAAAAACAAACACATGTAAAATTGATGCCGTCTGATTTTGAAATCCAACGTAAACTAGTGGCCGGAATGAAAATTGCAAATAATTTTTCATGCAGTATACAGAGCTACCACTGATATTTGAAGACAAAAATCCCTGCTTTTCCCTGATATTTTCCGTGAAATGATACTCATTTCCACCTGATTTACCCTGGTATTCTTCTCATTTCTTTCGACATATGCAGGGTGACCAACAGTGAAGTGAAATTCTTTTCCAGGGTTTTCCAGGGGATTTTCTGCCAAATTTCAGGGGCTTTCCAGGGTACGTTTGACTATGTTTTCGAAAAATATAATTATCCCATAAAGATCTTCTGCCTGTACCCATCCACCTTTCATTCTGCGTTTTACTTGAAATTTTGTTTCCGTTGTTGGAAAAAGAGGCTGCTTGCCACATGACAAATAATACGCTGTTGTTATCCCCCAATATCCTCATAGATCCTCCTCCCCTGCATTACAGGAATAAAAAATGCAACAGCACTGGAAGGCCAAAAATTGATGCACGGAAAATCTGCTTCAGAACATAATTTTCCAGGGGTGGGATGTAATTCCAGGGTTTTCCAGGGTATTTTTCTAGGGGCAAACAAAATCCAGGGATTTTCAGGGTCTTCCAGGGTTTCCAGGGTTTGTTGGCCACTCTGATATGTGGGGTATGGGAGAGCCTTGACCCTTTTTTGGCATTTCAAATTTTTGTTTTCATAAAAAACGGAACAACGCTTCAAAATGACTGCTCAACAAAGGGGGAAAACTTGGCGATTGTCACACTCAATTGGATGTGCGACTGAGTATAGAGCAAGTGGCCCCTCTAAATGAAACAATAGTAACTCTATAACTTCCCTGACTTTCCCTGATTTTTCAAAATGTCTTTCTTTTCCCCCTGATTTTCCCTGATTGAACATAAAATTCCCCAATTTTCCCTGAATTCCCTGATATGATGGCAACTCTAAGTATAATCTCGTTATAACGTACTCGGTTAAAACCATAGTCGCCAAGTCTCGTGCATTCTGTTGCAGACTCCAGCATTTCAAGCTTGTCTCCAACCAAACTCCAGCAACAGCAAAATCTGGAAAAATCTCCAGCATTCTCTTCCAGCACCAGAGAAATGATGAAAATTTCAAAACATAGCTTATTTATAAGTGAAAATTGTCGACCGATTTGTAAAATGATCATGACCGAGTTGTAAAATTTAATAGAATGGGGGTGCTAATAAGCAATGGAGGGGAGGACAAATTCTCATGTGGTTAATAGACTGGAGAGCTGTCCGTTAGAGACACTAGAACAGTTGCGGCCAACCCGCGGCTCACGAGCCGCATACGGCTCTCTGCCTGGTTTCATGCAGCTCTCTTACTCGTATTAAAGTGTGGGTTTCTTATAAATGTCTTCTTCATTTGAGTTTAAAAATATATAATCGTATAAGAGAAAAGGACGGGGGTAATGCTCATATGTCCCCATGAGTTTAATGGGGCTTTTTGTAGCATCACAGTAAAGAATGCGGCTCTTAGCCTCTCAATGGTTGGCCACTTCTGCACTAGAGTACTTCAGTACCGTTGGCTACCACGCACTCAAAATTAGGGCATACGCTTATAAACAACTTACTTAATGCATTTCTCAATGCCAGTTCATCTTGTCCATCACTGGGGATCTCTTCCATGAAATCCTTGTACTTTTTTATATTAAACTCATGGATCAGCTACAAAACATTATGGTCTTTACTACACGCTCTTTTTATATGAAAAAGTTTATAAGAAAATGAGGTTCAAAGGGTCAAAATCTTAAGAAAATCTTAAGAAAGTTAAGAGACTCAATTTCCAAAATGTAGTGTTTCTATAGGCCAAAAACCGATATTTCGTCGTTATTGCTTTCAAAATGTTAAAGATGGAATTCAAATTCAAGTGTACAATATTAACAACGAAATTGTAAACCATTTTAGCCAGTTTATTTCAGTAAAAGTTGAGAAAAATTTTAGAAAATCTCAGGCGTAAATTCGGGAAAAGTTAAGAAAATCGAGGCTCAGGCAAAATGATGGTTTTCTTATTAAAAAAAAACGTATATTCTGCAAACCAATGCAAAAGGTGGCAAAATGATCGAACATGGCCAAAATGATAGCCTTGAAACAGCAAGCATTGAAATACCACAAAGTCATAGAAAAGGAGAATGGCAAAAATGCAAATACCGTATTTCCTCTAAATAGCGCCGCTCTCAAACGCCCTCTTTCTAACAGACGCCCATCTCTAATAAACACCGCATTATGAAGTCCTTATCCTGAACAAGGACTGTGATGGAGATCGTGATATTGACATTCTCTTATATTTTTAGACTGTGAACACAGTTTTTCAACTTTAAAGCATTTTTCACACAAGTTGCGTTTTCAATGAGTAAGAATGCTGCAACATAAAGTTTGATTTTGAAAACAATGCCGCGGCGTCCTTTAGAGGAAATATGGTATGTATTGTACAGGCATAACTTAATCATTTTTTACCCTCTGACAGCGAGCTTCTGGATCCTGAGCACAATTACCAAAGATCAACTGTTCAGGATCAATATTGCTTGTAATCTAGAAAGAAGAGTTCAAGAATTTAAAACCTAAAACACAAAGCTCCCAGAGGTGCTATCCAAGTCCCATATCAACCAAAGATAGGTCAAATTGCGGAGTAATGGAAACAAAACTATGGTTAATAGATCACAAACTTGGCCTACTTCAATTAACTTCACAAGCCAGTGTAATGCTCCAAGAAGATTCGGCCATGTATGTAGGCTTCCTATAGAAAACATGGCGCTTTTCGCTATTGGAAATGGGTAACGAAGCTGTTTCATTAGTCTTGGAAATTCCTCTTCAATCTTTTTGCCAATTTTCTCTGTGCAGTCAATGAATCTATATAGGAACTAGAATAGGAAAAACAGCAAACATTAATGTACTGAAAACCACATTGATGAATAGAAAGGTATCAATGCTACTTCAGTTAATGGTAAACAGAGAGGTCCAAGCAATCACACAAGAGCACTGAACATCTACAGGGTGGCCACTCAGATTTTGTAATGAAATTTTAGGAGTTTTCAAGGACTTTCCAAGGTGCTTTACAGGAGTTTTCTTGGAGAACCTCACATCACATTTCTATGCTAATCAAGTCCGGTACAATTAGCTTTGAAGAACCTATTTCAATGAACCTTTTATGACCTATTTCAATTAAGCTATGGGTCAGCATGGTGGAGCAAAATGATAGATACTGCATAGCTACAAAGTAGTTTGGTGGCTATTCAAGGAGGGTTGAGGAAAGAGGAGCATAGGCGTCAAATCTTGATTGGCTGTAAAAGGAATCACCATCGACAGATTCTTGCCAATAATGTTGCGAGAATTGGTTCATGAAGCGTGTTTTGCTAGTAAATAGTGTACTTTCTTTGCGAAAAAACTGATAACACATAGTTCAAAATAGTTGAAAAATACTTTGCAAGCATGTTCAGAAGGCTTCAATTCACATTTCCTGAAGGAGGAAGTTTTATATCTTGCGTAGATCAAAAGTTATCGACATTACAAGCAAAGATGGATGGCTTTTAATCCCGATAACTTCTGATCTGTGCAAGATATAAAAATTGCTCTTTCTGGAAATTTGAATTGAAGCCTTCTGAATATGCTTGCAAAATATTATTTAATTATTCGAAACTATGCGCTATTAGTTTTTCCGCAAAGAAAGTACACTATTTACCCCCAAAACACGCTTCTCGAACGAATTCTCGCAACATTATTGGCAGGAATCTCCCGACAGTGATTCCTTTGCTAGTCGATCAAGTTTTGATGCCTATACTGGAAACTGGGGGGTTGGGGGCCTGCTCCTAGAAAAAGTTCATGGAGCATACTCTAAAACGCTGGAAAGTTCCCTCTGTAAAGTAAAACAGAATTCGTGGTCCAATGGGGCAGGAAGTTGAGCTATTTCTTCCAGTTCTTTAAGATTGAATGGCTAGAAAACATGCATTGGAATACTTCTCAAAAAACATACCTCAAAAATATGTATGAAGTCTTTACTAGAAGGGGCCTGTAATATCTTGCTTGTAATATGATGCGGGTAATCATGTATTTGCAAAAACTGCAAACAAAGAGAAGAAGCATTAGGTGAAAGATAGGCAGGTGAAAAGCAGTACCTACGAGTCTATGTGCTCTCAAAGTCAAAGTCCTTCCCGCGCCAATGGCGCATAGGGCGGCGCCTATCTCCATTTCTATAGCCCTAGGCCACGCGTCTGCAAATGCAGTGAGGGCTACAGCGGGGGGCTGGTCCACTGGTAGCTCCGCGTGTTTAACTTCCCCACTCCTTTCTCATTTACCGAGCGCCAGACGAGAAGGCAGTGAGTACCCGTTGTAAAGTCTTTGGTATGACTCGGCCGGGGCTCGAACCCACGACCTACCGGTTGTGAGGCAGACGCTCTAATCACTGGGCCATCACTCTACGTACTCTAGAGTACCAAATAATTTTCCCTTCCTGATTATTAATCTTTCAATTTTTTCCACCCCCTATTGTTATTCCAACTTCCTACTATTACACTGAATGAATCTGAAAATAAATAAACATCTAATCAGTTGACTGCAGCATACAACAAGATAAAAACCCCATACAGAATTGCAAAGAAAAATTTAGAAAATGAATTGCATACAAATAAATGTGTTCATTTTGAATGTTTACTTTAGCTTTCTATATTTTCTATTTTCAACCCCACCCATTTCTCTACTCCCTGTATTAATTTTCTGATAAATTTTCAACCCCTGATTATTACAAGTCCCTTGATTATTCAGTACTCTAGAGTTTGCACTCTAAAACCTATAATAAATAGGGAGTGATGTTCATCAATTCTAGTAAAGTTGAAGATCCCTGCTTTTTATTCCCCCCAATGTATTAATTTTAGCAATTTTTGAATTGCATTAAGTTTGCATAGATCAGTGGTTTTCAACCTTTTCCCACGTACCACCCATTTTTGCAAGTTCTGGAAAAGTATAATTTCTCACCGCCCACTAACATTTGATCAAAAAGTCCCCCATTGCTGATACACCTTGATCCCGAAAGTAAATACATTACATAAGACAGGCAAAACAATGTAATGGAGTTAAATTCCTTTTTTTAAACTGCACGAACAGAAAAACTGCGGATAGTGGCATTTCGTTTCATCGTTTTCCAGTAAAGGATTCGATGTGTTATGCTAAAGATAGATATTTTGGAATTTTTTGATATAAAATGAAATTATTCTACCGCCCACCTGAAATCTGAATTCGCCCACTAGTGGGCGGTATCGCCCAGGTTGAAGACCACTGGCATAGATCATTTTTCCATAAGATGTGAATGCATTAAAACATAGTTTCATATGAATAGATATATTTAGACAAGCTTCTTATATGCTGGCATGCTTCCCCCCACCTATTCTGAACCCCCAATAATTACTTTTGGAAATTTATCAGACACCCCATTTATTGTGACCCCCCTGCTTACTATGGGTTTTAGAGCATGTACACAAATATGTCTGCCTGAATGAGTGAGTGTGTGTATATGTGGGGTATGGAAGTGTGGGGGTTGAGTGCGCATATATTTACTACTTGAGCATGTGTGCTTGTATTACAAAACAAGTTCCTTAGCAACCTGAGGCATTCCAGTTCACAGGTCTAAATGATTTCTATTTTTGTAGATACAGATAGTAAATAACTCGGCTAATACTTGCAGGTCTACTTTCCCCTAGCATTTAAAGCCATTGCCTAGCTATGCCAGTGTTTTTCAACCTTTTATGAGCCATGGTACATTTCTTACATTGGAAAAATCCTGTGGCAAACCAAAAATATTACAAAATGACACTCTGTTGATGGACAAGACAATCAGCTACCAGTTTCCAGACGGAAGAACATTAAATTTAGGCCCATGTAGAGCTGAACTGGATTAGGGAAAGGCACAGATGTAGAGGCCCAGTAAAGTATTTTGAAAGTACCACATGTCAAAAATTAGTGCAAATGGATGAAACAGAATGCAAAACAATAATTGTTTTCCATGGGGGTCATGCCAAAAAATTGGGGTCTTGGGGCTTGCCATCAGAAAATTTTTTGAGGTAACACCTTATAGAACATCTTAAATGCCCTTTTGAAGAATAGAATGTATATGTTTTCATCATTGATTTTCATGCTAAGAAAGAAAGTCTAGTTTCATTCCTCAACCTGGTTTCACCAGCCATATATATCAGTTGTGATATTCCAGTATTCTAGAATGGGTAGAAGTCAATTCAGAAATTACTGAAAAGTACAGTTTTGAGCACTTTTCTATATAACCTAGCTGAATTACTGAATTATTGAGTCATACACCATCCCATTGCACTGCACACAATCAAGCAAACTAACAATATGCCTTCTACTAATGCTCTTAGATTCCATTTGGGGAACAACCACTAGCATGTGAATTTAATAGTTTCTCTCAATATAAGTAGGCACTTAAGATAAAAACTACATAAAAAATGAAAATATACAAGTAGACAATAGATGAGGCCCAACCAGATTTAGAAGTTCATCTTTTGTTTCAATACTTACATACAGAAGTTCATCTATCATTTCACGCTGTGTTGCTGCAAATGCAAAATGCATGGTAGATTAGAGAGAGAAGATTGTAGATTAGAAAGAAAAAATTTCATATAAGGTGTCAGCTAAAGCAGGGAAGTTATTTTCCCTGATGCTTCCCTGATTTCTACTCTGTTTTACCTGATTCATTTCCACTCTTTTGCAAAACTGTATATTATGCTTATCACAATGCAAGCATATTTAAGAAGAATAATAATAATAAAGAAACTTATAGTGTGCCATATATCCGCAGGGCTCATAGCCACATAATCTGGAGCTAACTTATTTATACACTTGAATGTCAATAACAATATCTTATATTTAACCAGTGAAGAGCTAGATATTTTAGCAAAGAAATGTGCTTTAAATTTATCATAAAAAACAAAAATTATTTACAGAAACTGTTTTCATACACATTTTTTGGTATACTATAAAATCAATTTACTAGAAAAAAGACAACTTCACTGACATTTTCCTAACTTCATCTAAATTTAGTCAAATCCTCTGACTTTTTCCTGATATATATCTTAAATTTCCCTGATTTGGCTGACACTCTGTTTATAATAAAGATAAATATTGTAGATTGAATCCTTGAAAAGACAAAAATAATTAAGCAATTAACAGACTAATTATATCAATTATCATATTGTAATGCAAAGTTATAATTTTCTTCAAATACTTGTCGAGGAGAGAAACTTTAAGTTTAACTAGCTGCTTTACAAATTGACCTGCCTAAAAATAACTATACATTTTCTTACATACAAAGTATTAAGCTATGATTACTTGATTACTCATGTACAATATAAATGGTAAAATATAAATAAAAGCTTAAATATCATATTTGAAAAACATTAGTTAGATTTAACCTCTTCTTGGATTTCTTCAATTATTGATGTTACAATCCTTGAGTCAGAGGTAGTAACAGGGGGTACCCACTAGGTATCATATGGTTGGTTTATTGTTAAGTTTGAGGTTTTTCAGCTTCCTACTCAGTGAAGGTGGAAAAAATTTGCTATTCAGCAACTGGAGACATGACATCATCCTGAAATACCATAAATCCTGAAATAAACCACCTGAAAGCTTTTCTATTATTTGGATTCTTGCTAGGCTACATATTCAAGAGAAAGGCTGAAACTTATGTTTGTGGCAGTTGTTCACATTCCAGCTGAGATCTTTATACCAATAACCTATTTCCTTGATACTACAAATACAAGCAATATGATATTTCTATCGGACAATCAGTCACATGCTTTGGTGGGAGCTTATTTGAGGGGACCTCGTCCAAGGGGGGCCAATTCGGTGATTTACGCTAAACTTGGAAAGTGAAAATTTCGAGGTGCTAATGCAGATATCACTGGAATATAGGCATTACCCCCATAAAATAAAAATCATTAGATAACTCTTGGTTTGTAAATTCATTCAGTTAAACGTAAAGCAGATCTGAATAAAGTAGAAAGAAACATATTCCCACCTTTACTCGAAAGGTTTCTGGGGTCTCTAGGAGGGCCTTGGTCAACTCTCCTGCAAGGAAATTAAGATAGCAGTCTATCAAATCATTCATATAGGTATGATGGAAATTAGGTATCAAAAAATCATTGAAGCACTAGCTTTAGTAAATCGTTTGACTCAGGTAGCTGGAATTAGCACGAAGCTTCATCTTGAAGCAAATTGTTTTACGACATTCCATTATACCGTACCTTCTGAGCATAGAGCTGTTTTTGGAAGCGCTTCCCATTCGTCTTGAGTTATTTGGAAAAGAATCACGGCTTCTCCGAAACATCCCAGATAGTCTTTTGCGAACAGGATCGCGGCTAGAGGAAACTGGTGTTGCTCTTTTCATGTTTGTACAATTTCTTACTGAATATGAAATGCTAGGCCTATCAAAATTGTAGTTTGGCGCCGTTTTTTAATGGCCGTTAGCTTCTCCTTCGCAGCTACATAAACTTGAATCAATGAGATATCTCATTGACTTGAATTGTTTCAAAGGGTCACCCATACCTCCCTCTATCCGCGTTGTCCACATTCTTTCTACCCCCTCCCTCCCCTAAGATGCGGAAGGCTTTTAGTCTTCATGGGTAAGCCTTGTCGTAAAATGTATTTTTGGAAAACGATGCAGATGCAGACAAGCAAACAAATGCGAAACGTCCTTTCCTTGCTAACCCGAGGAGAATTGATAGCCTTGACGCCTGTTTCTTTGATTTTCACAAATTAGTCGCTCTTAGCGAAACTAGATACTATGCTAACATTGTCCATTTATAATTTTTAAAATCTTATTTCAATAGAAAACATTGATATGCAAGAGAGACGATCTTGGTTGCAAGATTTAGCTCTCGATCAATCAAAGCATCAACTACTGTCTTGTATATTGTCTTTCTTTGTATTTCTAAATGGCCTACACGGTGTTGATTTAAGAACAAATTAAGAACAATTCTGCCTCAAAATTTGAGAAAAATTAAGAACTGAACCTCAATTTTACTGGCTCTTATAAGAAAAAAAGAGTGTATTTGACGTGCACTGCATTTCAACATCAGAGGTATGTTGAAGTACAGGTTGCAGGAGTACGAGTCTTCCCAATATAAGTATTAGTTTCACCAAACCTCTCCTTGAAATTTTCTCCCACCCTAAAAAACATCGTAAGATTAGAAATACTGTATCTACCCTTTTGGTGGCTGCTTCAGACGGCTTGCACTTCCAAACTTCACATTATTTGCTGATAACTCTCTTTTCCTTGCACTTCCATCCTTTAACGTCGCGTTGAAGGCACCAGAAAGTCTTTTTCGTACTGGATTGGACGAGCAACCAATTGTTGCTCTTCGACTCATCTTACAGTTAGGCCAAAGGGCTAGCAAACAGTCAGCCTAAGCTTGATCTCCATGATGAATTTCAAGGCCTTCGAGGCCATAAGAGATTTAAAGTACAAATTATCAGCCAGACATTCCTTGTGGGATTTACTAGTCTTTGCATGCACGTGTAGTGCAAATATCTGGGGATTTTTAGTACCAAATTGCATTCTCTAGTGAACTGGATACTAAATTTCTAAACAACAAATAAGTTTATGTTCTTCCCTTTTTCTATCTTTCTCTATTTTTGTATTCTTCATTGCTTCCTTTCTCGCAAACCTAGTACTTCCAGGGTATATCAAATAAGGGTATGAAGACATTACTTGTTACATTTAACACCTGGATTCACAAATCATTGAACTACAATCAAGATACCAAAAGTTATAGCCATTAAACACCAGAGTTAGCACCAAAGCATGCTCAGAAAATCACAAAGCAATTAGCAAACAAAAGTGAGCAATATTTTGTTAATATTTAAGCAGACAACATCTTGCAATTTTTAAGATAAATATAATAATATACCAACTAGCATTCTTAAGCGAAATGCATAAGGGTTCTATCTAAAATGAAGCTATTTTGTTCTACTTAATTGAAAAGTCGCAGAGTAATATATAAAAAACAATAATCCATTATTCTAAATCAGAAAATGAAGAATTTCTTAATTACCAAGAAACAAATATACAAAATAGTTTCTTAAAATACAATATGTGCTTTTAATATACAAAACTAATTAAGATAATACTTGTTTTGTGCGATCATTTAAAATCATCAACGGATTACAACTTGTGCCAACCCAGAATATACAAGAGATATGACATCTGGTAGAGATTCCACAAAAAATGGAAAAAAATTTGCGGAAAATACTGACAAACTTTTGCTGGACTAACAAGAATTTGCATTGTTCCTCAAACTATTTGAGAAAGATGACAAATAAATCGGCTAAACGTGCATCTAAGGATAGTACGCGCATGCGCTTCTATGCTTGAATCAGTTTGTACAGTGTTTACAGCGACCATGGAAAACTAATAAAAAGTGCATACAAAGATTACATTCTGAATACCGAAATATACCCAAAGATAGGAAAACTAAATCTTGTGAAATCTTCCATCATATGGGGAGAGCACATTTTAATCTCCCCATCTGGTTACTACTTTTTGGTAGCTGTGAGGTAGCATATCACTCTACATGGAGTAGTAGCAACAACCGCCTTCGCACTGGCTTTCATCTACAAATGACATTGCAAAGTTAGTGTTTTTTACGAGCATATAACATTTTAATAGCGAAAGTCCCAAACATCAGCTCAAAGGCTCTTTCTCGTGGCTCTATATAGAAAGTGCGTATCCAGACATTTTTTAAAAATCAGAGATGGAAAGGAATACATGCTTTTTATAAGAAAACCGTCATTTCGCCTCAGCCTCAATTTTCTTAACTTTTCCCGAAATTGAGCCTACACTTTTCTTAAATTTTTCTTAACTTTTATTGAAATAAACTGGCTAAAATGGGTTATACTTTCGTTATTACTATGTTATACTCGAATTTGAATTCCATCTTCAAATGCAATAATGACGAAATATCGATTTTTGGCTATTGAAAACAATAAATTTTGGGAATTGAGCCTCTTGATTTTCTAAATATTTTCTTACGATTTTTACCATTTGAGCCTCATTTTCTTATAAACTTTTTTCTTATAAAAAAGAAACGTGTAGATAATAAATAGCCTGTTGGTACTACAGAACTTTACCACAGCACGAAAAAGCGGCAACATTCTTTTCACATACTGAAAGCTTTTTTAGGCCACTATTCGATGAAAACGTCGAATAATGGCCTAAAGGTTAACCGAAATATATATCCAGAAATATGTATCCAGATATATAAATCGAAAAAAGCTTTTAGTTTGTGAAACGAATGCTGCCGTTTTTTCGTGCTGTGGTGTAGATAATAAGGGGTATTACAGGGAGATGACAAGAACCCAGGAAGCAGGACTCCATGCAGCAAAGATATCATTTGGATCTTTAACTCATATTTCAGTTCAAGGAATATCGAGAACTTTCTTGAAGCAAAGGCTTAATAACTAACGAAGGTAGGAGATAAATTTCTCAGCAAGATAAGGCATTAATCATTGAGATCAGCTTCGACCCAAAATGGTGGATAACCTGCATACACCGTTGAGGAAAATTATGGGAAACAAGCACAAAGCAAATCCCACGTTTAGCTTTGCACTATCAAGGTAAAGGAGCGTTTATAAGTCTCCCCTATGGTTAAATCAAGCCTCTTTAGCCTGTAGCAACTAATTTAAATATCCCAATATTTTGGTGTGAATTGATGCCTACCAACCAGTTGAGCTGAGCGATAAAAATCCTAAATATTACTTCGCATTTCGATTATCTAATCCTTTCATTGCCATAAATTCTTCAAGCTGTCCAGGTAATTCTGCGAGCACCTCCTTAGCAAGTCTCTCGCCACTCGTTGGATCGTACTGCTGACCTTGATTTTGAAAGTCTCTGAATGGCACGAACTATGAAAAGAATAAAAGAACCACTGATAAATTAAGCTAATCAACTGATAACTTAGAAAGAGCAGCCGTGGCCTAGCGGTAATGCACTCGACTAAGACCAAAATAGTCCTGGGTTCGAGGCCCACCGCATGCCATTGGTGACGTCAGGAAGGGCATCCGGTCCTAAATGCTCGCGCCAGAACTAAAGTCCTCTCAAAGGCACCCTCCAAGCCCCAAAGAATTGGGGGAAACGGAGGTAAAATCGAGTAAAAATGTTAACTGAAACTTAGAAAGATGACGTTGAATAATCTTAACCTTGAGAAACAGACTTTTGCAGCGAAGAAGGGCTAAATTTGTAAGGGGGCGTTGCTGATCGCAAAGATCCAGATAGTCGCCCATCTAGGCAGCTTTCTAGCAAGCAATCATCGTGAACAGCAGAACTTGAATGGTGACTTTTACAAAAGCAACTAGCTAAACATGCCACTAACTATACCTTCAAATAGGCATGGCCTATCAGAAGAGCGTCATTTAGACAAGAAACAGGAAAGAATTTAGGTGTCTTAGTCTTTATAGAAATCACTGCTTTAGAGCAAATAACTCAGAACTTGACATGTACTCATTCTTCAAGTAAACACCTACTTGTACAATATCACGTGATGCTTTTCTCCCATTGAATGATACCCTGACGTCATCTCCATCCAATTCTTCCATGGCTGCGAATGAAAACAAAATTCACATGAAGGATATTCTTAAAAGTACAACGGGCATCAAACTAGCTCAAAAAGTGCTCAAAAGGGTTATGTAGTTATTCATTATTCACAAAATTCAATAAAACCTAGTCATCTTCATCAGGCAAGGAGAATACATGTTTTTTTATAAGAAACAAACTCTCTAGGTTCCGTCTGGATGTTTCATAATATTTCATCAAATCCAGCCTTATATTTTTCTTAAATTTCCAGTGACAATAACTACCCAGATTATGCAATTGTAAAGCAAGAAAAATGATCCTCAAGCTTTGTGAGGCAAGTAATGGATGTTCATTCTATTTTCTAGCTAGTTTGATCGAAAATTTACTAGTTACAACAGTTTTTGAAAGTTATTACTTGAAACTCAGCCTGCCTATGTTTCTTAACTGTTTCTTAATTTTTTGCCTAATTTCAGCCTCATTTTTCTTATATAAATTTTTCTTATAAAAAATCGTGTAACTCTTGAATATGTGACAAATTCTGTGAAAGGTTACATTGATGAAGATAGCTAAAATAATGGCGGGAGTGAAGATGGTTAAGCTCATGCTGATGCTGATTGTGATAATTATGATGAAAAAAGCACACTATGGCAAGTTTTTTTACGTACAGTTCCACAAAAATGTGCAGTTTTACAAAAAACTTGTGCAGTTCTAATGAAAAATTGTGCAATTCAAAAGCATGCTATTTAGTGGCCCAAAGATGTAAGAAAGTGAAAAGCAGTAAAAATGGTAGATTTAGGTATGAAATGATATGTGAAACAGCATAGCGCTCTAATCTTGATTGGTTAATACATTTGCTCACAACTAAATTCTCCTTTCCCTCTCAGCCAATAGAAGGCGGCGAATTCATCAACAAACAGCGTTTGAAGCTAAATTTAGGCTAATTTCACATGTTTTAGAGCGTTTTTACCACCCATACTAAAACGGCTGTGCAGCTTCTATTGGCTGAGAGGGTAAGGAGAATTTGGTTGTGAGCAAATATATTAACCAATCAAGGTCTGAGCGTTATTCTAGGTGAAACACGACTACAAAATGGAATTGTTAGAGGTAGTAGCAGTTATCAACCCCTTTTCGCTCAAAGCAAGGAGTCCAATCCCATCTGCAGCCAGAATTGAAGTCTTCAACACAGCATAGCTGAATTTTATGTGCAGTTCTAAGTTTTTCTTTAAAAAAACCCTGAACTATGGTAAAGTAAACTTTGAGAGCGGTGGTAACTGATTACTACTATGGCAATCATGATGAAAGATAAAAACAGTGATGTCAGAACTGTTAATGATTCTTAAAAATGGTTACGATGATAATTATAATGAGCTACGTAAGAATTCCTTCTGGGAATACTTGCATGCTCTAAAATACAATCAAAGGAAAATAAAGTGGAATTAAAATACTTTAAAATACTCAAAGAATACCATCAAACTCAGCTCCACCAACTCCGACGATAATTAGTGACATTGGAAGGTCGGCAGCCTGGAAAGAAACAAGAATGTAAAATAAGTGGAGCTAAGAAAGAAGAAAATAGTCAAATGAAAATAAAAGATAAGGTAAGTGGTACGTTTGTTGTTGTTGTTGTTTACTTTATTTTGAGTAGGCTGTTATACCTAGCTTTTTCAGCTAATTTAGGCCTACTATGCATGCCGCATCCAGGCATGGGACCCCTAGTTTAATGTCCCCTTCGTAGGACGGCAGAGTGAGCTGTTTTATTCGTTCATTTGGAAGGTCACCCATCCAGTTTCTGACCGTACACAGCCATGCTTAACTTCAGTTAAGCAAATGGAACTGGCTGGACCACTTGGCCACTCACCACATAGGAAACAACATGATTGAAAATTGGGTAAAAATGAAAGTAAGCAAAAAATATCACACACAGATCGATAAATCAGCTAAGATAGAGGTATAAAGTATAGAAGGATGAAAATCTATAAATATATAGGTGTTAAAAAAGATGTGAAAAAAGAAGGTAAAGAAAAGAAAATGGGAAGATAACAACTAATTAAGAAGAAAAAAGAACGATTAAGAAAAAAGAAATTAAATAATTTTAGGCGAAAGAGAAGAGAGAAATGATAATTCAGACTATGGACATGCCAGAAAAGCAGAGAAAAGTAGAAAGAGAAGTGAGTATTCATGTGGAAAATTAGACGCTTATTTATAAGGAACCTAGCTGAACAGTACTCTTTTATCCATTTATGTATTTACAATTTTCTTTATATTGGCAAACAAATATAAATACAGCTAACAAGGCATAATATTGAAGTTGTAAATAAATAATGAAGTAAAATAGTACTATTCAAAGTCATGTTGTAGTTTTGCCTTTTACTAGGATTACCACAGCGAGAAAACATTTCGTAGAGAAGAGTTATATGACACAAAAAACAAGAATATTCAACTGCCAATCAAGCTAGTTAAAATGTTCACGACCAGAAAGATTGCTTGAAAGAACAGCTAAGAAGAAGTTATGAGGAACATATCAATAACATGATGGCAGGATCATAACAAAAACAGATAACAAAAACATGATGAATGAAAAGATAAAATGTTTAACATACCCGAACAATTGCTTGCTTTGTTTTCTCCATATCAGTAATAATTCCATCAGTGATAATCAAAAGGACAAAATACCTGTAAAGTAAAACCAAACATATCCAAAAACCCAATTTTCATGCAATTAGGGGTAATAAAAATTGCATAATCCAGTCGCATTGGCAACTCACATATGTTAAGGGGGAAAACTGTTTCATTGTATTTCATCCAAGGTGGGAACAGCAAGGAAAAGTTGGGAAACACAGCTATAGGTGCTGATTTTCAACGGAAACTAAGTCATAGCTAGATGTTAGATCTGTGAATGACATTCCTCTAGCACTATGTAGTTCTGCTAAATAGAGGTCAAATATGTGCTTAGTTAACAGCTCTGATGGAGCTGATACACTGCTTAGAAAGAGCATCGCGGTGATCATCGAGCCCGGTGCTCCCTGATAGTAAATAATAACAAAGAAAATCACTGTAACAAAATACAGAAGTTAGAAAATACCCAAAATAACGACGCCGGGTAAAAGAAAATTGGTTACTTGGACCTACTTTGAGCTCGGGTTCACTCGCATGCATTGTTCAGCTATGCTGGAAGAAAACAAAGCATTTGAACAATATCCCTATTTACATGATTTTCAAAACAATCTTACGTCCTCCACTATCAACAAAATTTTGATCCAAATATCTACGTGGTAAGAGTAAGATACCATGAGTTAAAGGTCCTAAAAGTTGCTTGAAACTACGGCAGACTTAAGCAGAATTGGAAAATCTTTTTGCAATGAAAAATAATATTACCATCTCTATAAAAACAGCTGCGCTAGACTGGTACTTCGTTGCTGGAGAAGGGAAAAAGGGGTACTTGGAAGAGAAAAATAGAAAACTATGGCCAGTTGGTAATGAAAAGCATGGAGATTTTTTAACAGATCCTTTTCATTTACAAGCATACGATTGGAAATTAGAGAGGAGGTTATAGCATAAGATCAGCCACTGAAGATCAGCTTTGAGATAGCAGGAGATTGCCTACGACACTTCATCAGATGGAAGATATGGAACAATACTAAAAAGTACTGTAATACCTCGCAGTGCTGTTGATGACTGGAGCGAAATTCGTAGGACCTGAAAGGAGAGTTGCTCAGTAAAGGTGAAATGCTTAAAGGGACCTAAGTAACGGGATGATAAGATTATCCATCACAAAGAAACAATGGAGCGTCATAGGCTTTATAAAGGGGTGTTGAAACCGGGGGGGGGAGCATTTGCCTCCCCACTTTTCATAGAATAGCAAGTTTCACTACCTTTACTCGAGCTTATCCCTAATAATAATAATAATAATAATAGCTAATGTTTAAAGTGGGTAGCCTGTACTAATCGAGCTAAAGTTCAATTTTTTACAACAGGGCCCTGACCTCAGCGACTAGGCCCTTCCACTGTGAAAGTCATTTCAACGCCCCTGATACATGATGAACGTCAAAAACTAAATTTTATCTCAATATTTCGCTGTCAATGCTGTAAGTAGGGGGGAGGTCTTCCTGCTAGTTAACGAAACCCGCCATTGCAGACAGTTATGCAGATTTAAATGTACTGGGATGGGATGGGCTATTAATTAAGCATCCTATGATTTGAAAAATGTACAGTACTTTGGCTCTAAATTATGGAATACCCTTCAGCTTTTCATATGAGTCGCTGGTTCTCTTACTGCTTTTCGGTCAAAACTGACAGCCATTTTATCGATTCCTAAACTTAGCAAGTAAAAACTTGGGAGGTCTATCAGGTTCATTTATCTTCATTCGTCTATATATATACACATATATATATATATATATATATATATATATATATGTATGTATATGTGTATATATATATATGT
>OLMO02000003.1:10182280-10212473 GCA_900291935.2 Cassiopea xamachana | reverse complement strand
CCCAATACCTATTACGCATCAAGCAGGGAGGGATATCTGATCAAGGGGCCTTCTGATCAGAGGGGTGTTTGATCAGGTATGTCAGAGTCAACAAGAGTTGAGCTTATGATGGCAGCTATTGAGTAAGCAGATAGTCTTACCGTACAGTGGGCAGCTTGATATGCTTTGAATATACGCAGCGACAATACCATCAATGCCGTAACATCCAGGGTCGGATGGATTCCCGTTCTAAAAAACACATGTTTTACAATAGAAACTATAGCAAAGCTAGTAAAATAACATACGCTGAATAATCAGAACAAGATTCAGGAATGTAAAGGTGTCTGTTTTTTCATATCTTTTCTTGGCTGTTTCTCACGTTGTCTCTTTGAAGGAATACAAAACTACCGACAATTTATAAAAACTAAGTTGGAAGAGATTTATCATATGAAAAATAAAAAATGGATGAAGTGATACCTAACCACAAAGTGTTTAACATACTCTGAAACTAATTGGAAAGAAGTGGCCTAGCTACTTCCTCCGAAGCAAAACACTAGGCCATTTCCAATTTCATTACTGCTTAGGAAAGCGTCAGCTAATGAGAAAAGCGGGAAAGCGTCAGCTAACGAGAAATCTCAAGGGAAAGTTACAACAATTAACGGAATAATCAAAAATAGAACATACCAAATGGAACTGATGAGATACCGTGAAATTAGGAGGGACTTTGGCACCAAAACCAAATGCTGGGAAAACTTTGTTGCTGAAACAACAATAATTGAATGGTAAAATAAATTGTGCGCAACCAGAAGGCAAACAGCGTTTAGGCAAGATCAGGAGAGGAAGGAATTTGCTGCAGGAACAATTCAATTCAATCCACTGCTGAAGGATCCAGTCAATTCAATTCTATATAATTGTTGCGCAAATATGCAATTGATAGTCATGGGAAGCGAATACAAACTCAAATTCGGGAGTATGGGCACAAAACTTTTATGGGTAATGCTCATGTCTCAAAGATCGTTAGCTATGTTATTCAAAAGAAGCTACCAATACCCAGGTTCAATTGAAGTGAAACACAGAATACTCCTCATGATTAACTAGCCAATCAGAACGTAGCATCAATCTGAGCAGCCAATCAAACTGCAGTAATTGCATTTAGATACGGTCCTCTGTTTTACATTGGCTGAGGTAATGTATCGAAAATTTGTACTTACGTTGCGTAGTCTTGAATTATTGCACCGACAGAATTTAGTGCTTGCAGGTACTGGTTGGGTGAGTATGGGTTCTTGTAATGTAATGAACTTGGGTCATTTGGAGATCCTATATTGAATTGAAAGATTCACACATATTCTTTCATGCTTTGAACAATTCGTAAAAAACGACTAATGCTTTGTATTGTTGTACGCGACAAGGGAGCAAGCTTAGTAATGTGAATTGCCAACTTCCATACGTCAGCAATTGAACTAAGCTAGTCTATCTTGTCATGCGCAAAATCTGCTCGCCACCAAGAATTGTACAGTTGGCACTTGAACTGGCAAATGCTGTCACATAGCTGTGCACGGTAGCTTAATGAAAGTGATAGCACCATGATATAGAAGCACGCCCATCTATACTAAACAATTATGCGAATGGGTCTATAGGGCGTTTGTCATCGTTCTAAGGCGACTTCCACCATAAAACTCTTAACAAATGGGTCTGGATGCCTTGGGGGCCACTAATTATATATGCCTCAGGTTGGGGCCGAAGAGAAATGGTCTACTTACATGCATCAACAAGTAGAAAAATTGGGAGCTTACCATTTGAAGCCGTAAAATCTATCGCCACAACAAAACATAATTCCGTTCTGAAATTCAAATAGAGAGAAAATTGCCAAAATGTTGGCTCATGCTTAATTTATGAAGCGAAGTCCCAGAAAAGGCAGGAAATTCCGTTTACAAAGGGTGCATAGTTCCTTGGAACCCACAAGTTTTACAGCACAGGCAAATATGTAAACCTATATTGGAGCAATGAGAGGCTCTTCTGCGCAAATTGCTTAGGAAATCAGCGTTAGGAAGAAAATTGATATTCTAACATTGTATTTATTTTGATTTGGAAAGTGGAAATTAAGTTGGTGAGATGATCGTGTGCACAGTATAGGCAATGGACCCAACAAAAGTTTAAATAAGGGCCTAGACTTCGCAAAAATGAAGAAAATACCAGGATGATGAACTTGAAACAAGAAATTCCACTCTTGGACATACGTCTGGTGGAGTAAAATGGCCTTCTAATAATAATGGCTCCTGATTTTGAACTGCGAAGTAATACTTATAATGAGGCAAAAACACCTTAAAAGCCATGCCTCCTATATGGTGATTTTTCATAGTAGAAGAGTTGGCAGTCTAGAGAGCACCTTAGATTCAAGGTAAGATATAAAGTGAACTGTACAATAATGAAATATTGAATTTTTATTCTGCAACAGCAAAGCAGGGGGAAATATATTCCGATGACCAATACTCCATGTAAATAACTGTAAATTTTAGAAGTCATACCCGCCTCGAATGAAGTCGAGAAAAGAATGCCTCTCTTCAATCTTGCAGTCAATGACATCGATCTAGGGAAGGAAGCGGTTAAGATTTATTATACACAAAAAGGCATTGAACAGAAATTCCACTCTAGGACATACGTCTGGTGGAGTAAAATGGTCTTCTAAATATTATGGTACTTGATTCTGAACTGCGAAGTAATACTTATAATGAGACAAAAACACCTTAAAAGCCATGCCTGCTATATGGTGGTGTCCTTCTTGATAAAGCAAGGTGCTTTTTCTCATCCGGAAGGCCTATTCAACCTACCGTAAATTCTCTATTTAGCCCCCAGGGGGTTTATTGATTTCAAGCACTCTAGAGGGGGGCTAATAACCTTCTTGAAAATGTTCAATAGTAAATAAGTATCTATTGCTTGAAAATAGAGAAAAATGGTCAAATTGTGTAGTTAATACTGCATTAGCTCACAGCAGAGCGAACAAAATTGAAAGATTGTGTAGCAACCATTGATATAAAGCGTTTTTATCTGCATTGAGGCAATGAATGACATTGATTCTTCATATGTTGAGAACTATTGTTCATAGAGCGTGATAAAGCCTGGCTTACTGATCTCCATGAAGCTTACTTACGCTTGGAAATATTCGATATTTTCTAGGGGGAGGGGGGTTTGATAGAGAGGGAACGCTTACTAAAGTTCTTAACCCAGAAAGGGGGCTTATTGGAGAGGGGGATTTATTGAGAGGGGGGCTAAACAGAGAATTTATGGCATCTAACAAAGTCGTTCCACAAAATGGCATACACTCTACCATTTGCAGCCATTAAAAATGCTAAAATTCTATTGTCCTAACTCTCCATAAATCAAATTTTATCATATAAAAACTGCTTAATCAGTCGAATTGCTGACAAAAACTCAAATGCTTTGTATTATGCTTTTACAACTATTTCTTGGTGAAATTCAACTGAAATCCTACAGTGCTGTATGCTCAGTCTCGAATACTTCAATAAAAATACTCATATTATATTTGGAAATAAAAATAGAAGACAGTCTTACAAAACCAGAATTTTCATAGCTTTTCTTCCCCTTTTTCTTTGGATGCAATAACTAAAATACGTAGGATCTAATATCAGAATAATGAAATGGACTTAGGCACAAATCTCAAATTAGTGCTTTGTCTAAAGGTTAAAATCGACATCATATCAAATTTCTTCAGCAGGACTGAACTTGTACAAACACTAAAAATTCTTCATTCAAATTTTTCAATTGTTATTTTTGACTGAATTTATACATACACTAAGCGAAGCGACCATCAAAGCAAGTATACTGCAAAAACATGATGAAGAGCAGCAAAAGAGGCCCTTTCGTTAGAAAGCAAATAAAAAGATGAGGTAGCAGGTAGGGAGCTATGCTACTAATATTCTAATTTGTAAAATAGATAATGTTGTTTGATATTAAAGCTTCACAATATAACAAAACATAGCTTCACTGGTATTGTTAAATGGAGACACAAAACGATCTAAAAACACAAACCAAACATTTTCTAGATATGGGAGAAAGCCTAATGATGAAGTGAGCAGTCAACTGTACGTATGTTGCATTCCGAGTTTGAAGAATGATGCGATTCACCAATAAAAACAATGTTAAAGAAGAGACTGAATGCCAAAAAGAGAAGTAAATAAAGAGGCAGGGGGGAAAGGGGGAAGAAAGAGAGAAGGGAAGGTGAATGCTGGAACTCTGCCAGGGTCCTAAGCTTCAGAACTAGCTACTCATTAAGCACGCATTCCGAGGGATGGGTTGGAAAGAACTTTTTAGATGATACCGGATATGAAGATCTGCTCGAGCGGAAAGATTGCAAATCTCGGAGAGTGGTTTGGAACTGTCCAATCAATGAATGGCTACAAAGAAAGAGACAAACTTTTAAATCGTCAAAGCAAGACTTGAATCTAGTTAAGCATTGAAATACTATAGCAACATAGCTAGCCAAGCACAGTTTTAATCTAAACATAGTTCTTAGTGATTGTGGTTACAAATATAGGTGTAGCCCCCCTCCCCCTACCACAATTATGCATGTATGCACTATGTATAGAGCATCCATAAAAGAGGCTAATTGGCTAAGAGGCTAGGTTTATTTTCCAGTGGATAAAGGTGAAACATCAACAAGACTTTCTCTGACATTGCCTACTAAAAAAAGACTATTTACATTGCAGAATATTATTCTTAAAAAAACCATCTTCCTTTTATTCTATCATATCAAACACCAAAATCCATGTGCTTGCCAGTACACACTGTAATCTAATTAGCCTAAGGGTTCTAGTAAACTACGAATGAAATTGAACCTGGTTCAACAGAATAAAAATATGACACGTTTATAGCAAATAAAACTCCGTAGAAAATTCTCATTAAATCAGGTAAAACTTAAGATTGATAACATTAAATATAATTAGGGAATGTCCTTAGAAAAGGAATAAAAATAACCCTAAGTTGAAAGAAAATTTGTTAATATTAAATGAAAGTTGCTACTAAGAATGTGAAGATAAAAGAGTTCGAACCTGCCATTCTTATTCCAATCGAAGCATTGAATGAGAAGTGTCCTGAAGATAGAAAGATTTTCACAACTTCAACAACAAAATAAATACACTGGAATCCTAATAAAAGCTAGTTGATAATTCATGAATATTTTTATGAAACCGGGCAGATTTAATTTTTAGCCATTGCATGAGACAGTGGTTCCCAATTTCCACCCCTAACAAAATTTTGCTATGATATTCCACCCCCTATACCAGGCGTGGCTGACCCGCGGCTCGCGAGCCGCATGTGGCTCTTTACCTGGCTTCATGCTGCTCTTTCACTCATACTGAAGAGTGTGTTTCTTATATATGTTTACTTCCCTTGAGTTCAATAAGATATATTTTATGAAACGAAAGTATGGGGGTGATGCTCATGTATCTCTATTAGTTTGATGTGGCTCTTTGTGGTCTCACAGTAGAAAATGCGGCTCCTACCCTCTCACTGGTTGGCCACGCCTGCTCTACGCTATATACGTTGTTCAAGGCTGCAAGAAAATCATACATACACCAGCCTCCTATCATTGTCAACACTTCTCGCACCAAATAGACTTATGTCCTGTACCCCAGGGGGCACGAGCACCCCTGGTTAGGAAACCCTAGTATGAGATATTTCTATTGTTCTGTCTTGAAAGAGTTTTATCTCAAAATTTGACATCTAAAACCAAGCATTGTCCAGTAAAAATACATTTTTTAACCTGTCATAATCTCCATTGCATAAAACTTGCGCAGGGATTCTAAATGGAAGCCATCGAGGTTTCAGAGTTGTCTTCTTGACATCTGTTCTGTGTACAACAGTATAACTAGAAAGGGGAAAATAGAGAAAAGTTAAGTAGCAAAACGAGAAGAATTGAGTCTTCATATTCTCAGTTAACCTTACCTGTCTTCTCTTTAACCAACCACCCCACGCCTTTTCCTCTTCTATTCTCGGATGCAGTGCGTTCAGGCACACGGGAGAGTGGGCAGGGGGCAAGTGCCCTTCCTGCTTTTAATTTGGGGGGCAGGGGGAGCATTTATGTAAAGTGCCCTTTTTGAAATGTAATAGAGTCATTTTTTAGATATTGATATGATACAAAGGAGATAAAATATGCTATTTAAACAAGCAAAATACGATTAGAGTAGATAGCTATTTGCATAGACATGTGAAATATAGGCCCTGCTAAAAGATGCCATGAAGATATCTCAAAGAGGTGCCTATGCTGGGCGGTGTCCCACAGAGGTGCCCATACAAATCGGTGCCCTCTTGCACCTGTTGGCCCCCTTGCCCCACCATAATTCCGGCGTGCCTGAGTACATTCTCTTTCCACTCCTATTTCCTTGCTCTTGAAAATTGATTTCACTTCTAGTGACGCAGATATACAGAGAAGTTACATCGTCTATAATATGGGCTTCAAAGGTAGTTCTGATGTCACTACAATTAGTTAATGTGAATTTGGAACAGTTCTTACCTGTTATCCTCGTTACTCCTTGAAATGGCTAGAAATGGATCCGATTTGCCAAAGAAATCCTTTTTGTCTAGCTTTCGACCACTAAACTGAAGAGTCACAAAATCCTGCAAGAACAAAATCGGATAATAGTGACATCCTCTAATACGGTTAATGGGATTTACACTTACCGAACAAAATAATCACTTCTTACAAATCAAGGGTCCTACAAGATTGATACACCCACTGCAACTGCTGTCAATGCTGACAATTGTGAACTAAAACGCAAAGAATCAAAGTCTGTGTACTACTGTCTAAGGTTAGTACTTCCAAAGACAACTATTGATTCTTGGAACAGATAAATCAACGCCCTAGAAAATCTATCGAAGATAAAAGAGCTTCATTTGGAATACCCGATTCTGAGACACAAAGCACTTTCCTTGCATACATGAGAGAAATACGAGGTGAATATAGGTGGAAATATACGTTTCCAATAAACAAAACCATGTGAAACTCACTTTGCAAGATTGCACTTCTTCAGCAGTAACTAAAGGAAAATAAAATATATTATACATTAAATAGCTACTCTAGTCTCTCAAATAGACCGACCCACCCGTCTATTAATTTCAGAAGAATTTTCCTTCCCCCCGTTGCTTATTAACACGCCCCTTCTATTAAATTTCACAAATCGATCATGATCAGAACACGCAGAAAATTACACACAATTTACCAACATGAACAACCTTCTCTTAGCACCTCTTTTCTATTGAAAAGCTGCCGACATGCATACTCCCTTCTACCGTGCCCTCTTTTTTATTGAAAACTAGCCGACATGAACACCCCCGTTCTATTTGCACCCCCTTCTATTAAAAATTGGCCGATATGAACACCCCTTCTATTGCCTCCCCCTTCTATTAGAGACACTAGAGTACTTACATTTACTCGTTGCAATATACTCTCTTTTTCCAAGAACCAGTAAAATTGAGGTTCAGGGTGGCTGTTCTAAATTTTCCCCAAATTTTGAGGCTGAATTGTTCTTAATTTGTTCTTAAAATAGTAGTATGTAGGCCATTTAGAAGCACGTGGAAAGACAATATACAAGACAACATTGGATATGTTGGTTGATTGAGAGCTAAATGTTGCAGCCAAGATGATATTTCTTGCATATTAATGTTTTTTATTGAAAAAGTTTATAAGCAGCTATAAACAGACAATGTTAGCACAGTATCTAGTTTCGCTAAGAGGAAACAATTTGCGATAAATCAAAGAAAAAAAGTAGCGAGGTTGTCAATTCTCCTCAGAGTAACAAGGAAAAGGGCCTTTCATGTCCATTTGTTAATGGAAAGCTTCTGCATCGTTTTCCAAAAATACATTTTACGACAAGGCTTCAGGCTCGGCCTTGTTCTTAATTTTTTCTGAACATTCCATCAGATTTCAGACTCGTGTTAGCATAAAATTGTTCTTATGAAAGAAGAGTGTATCTACTTAGTCAATTGAATTAATTGAATGAGTTCTGAGGGAAGAAAACTACAACAAAAGAGTGAAAGAATAATCTCATAAAGCAAATAAAATAGCTAACCAACATTTATTTAAAAAGAGTAGCGATCTCTATGTCTGTACTAAAATACAAAGTTTTCCTTTCTATATTTTGTAACAAGGTGGCCAACAGTGAAGTGAAATTCTTTTCCAGGGTTTTCCAAGGGATTTTCTGCCAAATTTTAGGGGCTTTCCAGAGTACGTTTGACTATATTTTCATAAAATATAATTATCCCATATAGATCTTCTGCATTTACCCATCCACCTTTCATTCTGCGTTTTACTTGAAATTTTGTGTCCGTTGTTGGAAAAAGAGGCTGCTTGCCACATGACAAATGATACGCTGTTGTTATCCCCCAATATCCTCATAGATCCTCCTACCCTGCATGACAGGAATAAAAAATGCAACAGCACCGCAAGGCCAAAAATTGATGCACGGAAAAAAAGTTTCAAAACATAATTTTTCAGGGGTGGGATGTAATTCCAGGGTTTTCCAGGGTATTTTTCCAGGGGCAAACAAAATCCAGGGCTTTTCAGGGTCTTCCAAGGTTTTCAGGGTTTGTTGGCCACCCTGTGCAAATACAATCAATTGAGAACCTCTTTAACAGATCTCTTAGGTGTATCAACTTACAAATTAGAGTTATATGTGAATGGCCTCATATAGTAGTTAGATAATAACATGAATTCAACACAAGATTTGATCAATAGAAAAGCACCCACCAATGATTGAGCCACAATTTGCATATTTTGGATTGCTGCATGATAAATGGAATATACGTCATGATTGAAAATGGAAATGTACAAAACTCCTTATGAGATAAAAGATGATGATCATCATCATAATTGTTATCAGATATTTCCATCAGATGTTCTTACTACATTTATTGCAGGCGCAATAAGCAATGGACATGTTCTAACTTATTAAACTTTTAGTATTTTCATATTCACATCATTATCTTTATTCTATTTTGTATTTTTGCTTATAGTTGTTACAATATTTAGTTTTAAGTGTTATTAGCAGGCTAGCCAATTGTGCACTATCTAGTATTAGAGAGGTGTATTATCCTAATTGTAGTATGGATTGAATTATATAAGGTTTGAAAAAATTATTATCATCAGTATCATAATCTCTCTATGGGTGCTATTGGGGTTATGGGTTCTCCCTGCAATTCTCTTTCATTCTTACTACATGATTTACCTTTTCATTATTCAAAAACGAATCATAATGAAAGCCATGAACATTTTATTAGATCCAGCTACTATATTTCTTATATTTCTGTCGTCGAAACAAGCCATGGACTAACCCAGAACTTTCAACTATTTAATTTCCTCTACTCCTTTACTTGTTTACTTTTTTTCATTTTATGTTATGCTCTTGTATGCTCTTGGCAAGCAAGCCAATTTTACACAGCCGTGTACTTGAGAGGTGTATTATTGTCATTAGTTATATATATATATATATATATATATATATATATATATATATATATATATATATATATATATATATATATATATATATATATATATATATATATATATATATATATATATATATATATATATATATATATATATATATATATATATATATATATATATATATATATTCAATGAGAAGTTGCAAAAAACTATTTATACACGGATACCTCTTCCGCTACAAACCAAATATAATGTTTCTATGTGTTAATCAAAAATAATGCACACAGGAAACTGCTGAAGAAAGCAAAACTGGAAGAGAGTAATCTGGGGAGCTTTTTCAACACCACAAAGATCTTTCTTCGACAGCTTAAACTTACAAAACAATTGGCAGGGGTGAGTTTAAGGGGGGCTCAAGTGGCAGAGTCCTCTTGTTAAAATTACTGATCATTCTGGGAGGTCAGCCCCCAAAACTTTTGCATTGGGCTTGATACATGGTTATTGAGACATTTCTAATTGTTGATCATACTATATCAGTATTTAACTAAATTATCATAACTACACTTAGAAAACATGGGCGTGGCCACAGCAAAGCCACACCCAAAATGTGAGTGTGATTGCACCTAGAGCCCCCTTTGTTGAAATTCTTAGAAATCACCATTGACAATTGGTAATATCAAAGAAAGCCATTCAAAGCCAGTTGTAAAAATGACTCCAATTTTATTTTGTACTGCTATGATGAGTTAAGAAAATAGCATCTAAAGCAAGAAGCAGGGGCATCGTGGCTGGTGGGTTGGGGGTTGGGGGGCTGGGAGCAGGGAGGCCATGGTCCTCTCTATTTTTTTGAAATCGTCGGATTTTCGGAAATTTTAATGCTTCGTCGGAACATTTTCGGACTTTTGCCGTTGGTAAAGACAAAGCTTTTGAATTTCATCGGAAAATCTTTGAACTTGTCCCCCCTCCTACTCTACAGGTGCCATGACGCCTCTGCAAGAAGCATAGACCTAACCATTAAACATAAGGGAGATAGCCAGAAACGGTAAAAACACCATGCCAGCTTACTTGTACCTAAGCTTGGATTCGAAGCGACCTCCATTCTCACCCAGAATCGATCCAAGAGTGCATTCGTGATATCCAATGAAGTCCTAAAAAGTAGATTGCATAATTCATAAATGCAGGATTTCAGATTGATAATTCATAAACACAGAAGGATTTCTATCGAGTTGATATGTTGTAAAATCCTGAGGATGTTTGACTGGTGAATAATGTTGTGTTTACTTTTGTAACGGGTCACTTGTGATCTGTAACGAATACGATTTTTCAGGGTTTTTTATAAACTACATTACAAATACTTTCAAAGCTTCTCCATAGCCAAATTACTGACTTTCCAAAACCAAGAAAAACATTCTCTTTCGCATTTTGAAACCCCATAAAAATAGAAAAACACTATTTCAATGTTTTCTTTAGTAAGCAAAGTCGGGGGAAGGCTGTAGGGCCTAAAACAAAGCCTCGACAATGGAAAACCTGAGTAGAGAGGGAGATAAGATCAAGTTTGTTACTGGTAGATTTAAAAGATAACAAATTGTAGGATTGTATATTTTATGATTTTTGGTGGATTATGTTTTCTGTTATAAATAGCAAAATGAAGAAAATAAATTATATCCAATTTAGGACATTCTAGAATTTTTCTAAACAAAAATCCAAGACTTGTCCATAGCCAATTTGAAAATTCTCCCTTTTCTAAAACTCTCCAGGCCCTGGAAAATGGCATTTTCAATTTCTATAACTTTCTAAAACTTTCTAAAACCCAGACCAGTCCTGGTATTATGTGTGGTTATACAACAGCATGTAGGGAGGTGAGCACAAAAGCCAAAGTGTTTCTTTGCATCAGACCATGATAGTGCAAATGCACGGGTGATTCACAGCATTTTGCATCGGTTTCGGTACAAGTTTACACATAAATTGGGTAACAAACAGAGAAGCAAAGCTCGGAAAAAGTTGCAATATGGCAAAGACTTACGTGTTTACGCAAATCACGATCATTTGAATCAACATCGTAACTGTCATGGAGAAAAAAGTGATAACTTACCGACAACTTGAATATATTGAAAGAAAAATTAAATATTCAACTGCTCATTTTACATGGCTACTTTTTAATGATAGAAAATGACAAATTTTAAGCATCAACAGATTAAGGCTTACACTTCAAATCGTAGTTTTTGGATTTCTTCAAAGAAGTAATCCATGACAAAAGACTTTGCAAAATCTGGATTCAGATTATTCATGATGACTTCTGTTCTTCCATACTGCAAAAAATGATAGCATAAAACCATGATAAAGATGATTGTAAGATTGCTGTTAAAAGTATAAACATATATAAGAGACTGATAAAGTGACTCAGTGCAGAAAATCTTTCAATGCTTTGAATCTTGTGAACTTGTAATTCCCAACAGTTTTCTAAAAAGTGTGTTGCTTTCAAACAAAATACTCCATAAACAACAGTCTTTCACTTAGAAGAAATTTACAATACTTGATTTACAGTTCTGTAACTTAAGCAGCAACATGGGGGCTATACTTCATAGCTCCAACAAGGGGGGCTAAACCCCCTACAACTAGGCTAGCTAACAGGTAAATACTTATATGGTAAATGAATCACGAAAAACCAATGCAAAAGAAAAGGGCTAATTTAGAGAAAGTGAGAGTAATTTATTAAATCAAATCCAATGGAATATGACAAAGTCAAGTTGTGACCATTTGAATAGTCTGTATTTTCCAGAGTTGAATCTGGAAAATACATACTGTTGCAAAATGCTGTGAATTACAATACAACAGGATATCAGATTTTTTCTTAAGTAAATAGGTAATTAGTAAAAACTTCTTCTTACCTCTTTCCATTTCTTCAGTGATTTGTCATAGACAAATAGTACAGCCACTAGAAAAAACAGAAAACCTTCAGGGTATTTTGGGGATTATAAGGCCATGCTGGTCCATTTTCCTCTCCTTTTTACTTTACTTTATTTACACAAAAGTCCTATCTATTGAATGACCATCCCTATTTTTCCTACTCTTATTCATTCAGAAGATAGTGCAGCTCAGATAGAGGGTAAAGTTAGAACCAAGGGTAAAACTGACAAAATATACATACATGGATCTGACTTTGAAAATGTATCCAAGTCAAGCAGCTTCCTAAAACAAAAAACTATATCTATGAATTGACAATATCAATACAAGAAATGGGAAATTTTGAGAAGTAAATTTAAACAGCTTAAAATGTCATGGAAGAAAATTTTAGACTAAAGCTTGTAGCTTTCAAACTTTAACACATGTTCTGGATATACTTTCTCCATCAACAACTATTTGTGACAGGGTAACAAGCTCCCTATCAGCAGCCATATGTAAATAGCATTTCTATAGGGATGGCACTAAATTTAGTGTAAAAAATACTAATATTATAGAATTCCACTTCACCCTTACTAATATTCTTGCAATCTACTACCAAATCTCCTCATTCAATGATCTCCAAAAAAGTTTGCAACCCTCCATCCCTTCTCCAAACCATATGCCTATTTAGGAAGTGCTATTTGACTTTACACAAGTGCACTGGGTCAAAGTGTGGGTCAACACAGATGCTTCCTGATTACTTAAAACAAAAAATCAATATGAAGGGCTATTTAATCATATTTTGGAACAACATTAGACACCAAACACCATGTTTAGTCCCCTAATGACACCAATTGACTACCTGAGATTCCATTTTTACTCAATAACAGGGATGTGCATGGGCACTAAACTCTCATAAGTACATCACTGCTCAATACTATGCAATACTCATCATCTTTAATCCTTTCCAAGCCCCCCCCCTTATTGCAAAAGGACTGGTAACCAACATAATTAGCATAAAAACCATGTGAATAAATGTATATAACTGAAGACTGAATATGATGTAGATCAAATATGATCAAATTTATATAACTGTAGACATCACAAATTGATTTAGAACTTGAATTACATGCAATGATAATGAATGGTGAATTATTCTTGATCCTGCACTACCATTTTTGTAATTATTGATAGATTATAAGTATATTCTTTTTTAATGTATGTTATGCACCTATTAGCCCTATGGATATATGGTGCACTATAAGTTTCTCTATTATTATTTTTATTATTTTGTCCTGACCTTCTTTTACTCATGGGGAATAGTGTACTCTACATTCTAGAACTTACACTAGGCTTTGAGACTAATTTGCAGGTTAATAGTATAAGGAAAGCCAATAAGTACAACAGACTTATCAAGGACCTGTCCTCTACCTATAAAAAAGTTACTTTTGCTAATCTCTCCATGGGTGTTCTTGGTGTTATGGGCTCTTCATGTGATTCCTTTCTATCGTTGCTTCAGGATCTAAGCTTTGACAAACTTGTTCACAAAAGAATCATTATGAAGACCATCAACATTGCTATTAGGACCTCATACATCATCTTTTGCCAAAGAAATAAACCATGGAACAACCCAGAACTTCTGAACATTTAATTCCTTTTCTTATTATTTTACTTTTGAGTTATGTTGTATGTCTATTATCATTATTATTTTGGTTACTTTTCATGTATAGTATAAACTAGCCAATGGTACATAACCATTACATGAGAGGTGTATTATTGTATGTAATAAATACATTCATATGAAAGTTTGAAAAAAAAATTATAAAGTTATCTACTATAAACATCTGAACAATTTATTAAATATTTTGTATGAGGAATAAGCCATGGAATTAACCTGAGATCTTAAACTATTAATATCATCATTCTATTTTATGTATTGATTTCAGTATTAGTTATGCATGTTCTTTGAAGCCAGCCAACCTGTCAGTGAGATTTGTATTTGTAGATTTAATAATATATTGATGAAATGAAGTTTGAAAAAATTATTCAGAACACCCATTACATCTGGTGTTGGACCCACTATATCCAACAAAGAAACTGGCCAAACGAAATGCCCATTACATTTGTCCTATGTTATGCCTTACACCTAGGTGCCAAAGAGTGAATGAAAACTACTGACTACCACACCAAAATGATTGTAGAATTCAACTCAAAATTTTGAGAAGAAAACAAGAACTGAAAATGCTTGAGGACAAAGACAAATCTGTTAAAAAATGCTAATATTCAAAGTTTCAGATGGAAAAAATATGCAAACTTTGACATACCTGCATGAAATGTGTATTTCAACCTGGGATTGGAGATTCAATGTAACATCTCTTGGTGCTGCTGACTGCTGCTGATACCCTAGGGGTGGGTATTGTGTTTGGCTTGGCACAAATGTAGTTTGAGTAGGGTATGGTGCAGTCATTCTTACAGGAGGCAAAATCTATGAAATGATAGTTCAATACAATGAAGCAAGAGGCACATGCCAGTATGCAATTAGTGGTATACAAATCCATACACATACCAGTAAAGCCAGGATCTCCAAACTATGGCCAGGGGAGTCAGATGTGGCCCCTGAGGCTTGTCATCTGGCCCAGGGAGACCTTCTTTCTATGGATGAGTGTGTAGCTTGCTCCAACCTGCTGTTTAATAGTTGATATAGCACTCAGGCTGAATCTTGGAGACCCTTGCAGTAATGGATACTGTTGCAAACAAGGACAACCTGTCTGCTACTTCATACTTTACAGCATGAAAAATATTCTATTGACATATGGGTATTAAAGTAAGTAAGAGACAGTTGAATATAGGTTCCTTACTTCTGGTTATGGTGCAGAATCAAGTAATCCATCATAGCATTTCCCTATTTTAAAAATCCCTTATTAAATTTAAGGTCAGAATCAAATCTAAGCAAGTATCATTGCTGGTAGATTTGCTGATTAAATGTGGTGATTCTATTCAGTGACTATACCTTTTCTACTTTTTAAATTTTGCAATATTGCAAAATTCAAAAAGTAGAAAAAAGTATAGTCACTAAATAGAATCACCACATCTAATATTTATAAAGAAGTAAAATAGGGCTTTTGATATGTAATATGGTGAGGCTTTCTCTGGTGTCATTTACTTAAGTTAAATTTTCTTTTATTGTTTGAGCAATTTGAAAATCAGCTCTGTTAACGGGCAGTCATTTGTATGAAATGAAAGTTGTCAAAATCTAATAATAACTTAGATGCCAAAAAGCTCCAGTTAAAGAACTGTGAAAGCCAGTTCAGAAAAAGGGAGCAAGACATTGCTTTGATTTGAAAAAAATGAGTATTGAGTATGATACATTGATAGTTCTTGCTGGAACTTCCCAGGTCAGCTCTTTCTTATTAATAAAATATAATTCTATATCAACCCTGCTTCAGAAGATGCGATTTCCTATATGTCTAGATAGAACTTCCTCGCATTTAAAAAACCCAAGACAAATTACAGTGCTACAAAACTGGTACAGGGAACTAAATTGCATAACCATTAATGTTTACAGAAACCATACTGGATAATGTGGCAGCTGCACGTGCAAGACTTCTATTTTGAAGGGCAGATTCACATAGAGAGTGCAAATGTGTATGTGCATTGGTGTGGTCCTTGTCACCCAGTGGCATTGCAGTTAAGAAAGATACAGATTCTTATTTATGTATACACACGCAATTGAATGTTTCAGCAGTGACAGCACACATGCACACATGACCAAAACTTGCAAGCACACACGTGATCTTGTCAAAAACTGCCATATTTTCCAGTATGGCACAGAAACAAAGCTCTTTATACAGTCACATAAATTGTAATCAATTGTAGATTTGATGGTAACAAAAGCAGTGGCAGTTCTATGGGGGGCCATAGCCCCCCTGGAATTTTCTTGGCTCCTTTGATAGTCCCTCATTTTTCTAGAAAGGTATATAATTTTGAATATATTGTTTACTGCGAATACTTGTGAATTAGGAAGACGTACAAGGGATGAACATGATGCTTCTAGACTACTACTGCACATTAACTTATACAAAACATCTCTCTGGTTTTCTTAGCGTCTTTGGGTTTTGCATGTAAGCAACAACATACAGTAAATTTCTAAATGTTAATGGAGATCTTGCATTTGTATTTTCTGTAATGTCATCGTCCTGTACTCTTATTTCTGTCACTTTGCCTGCTCTCCTTCATTTTTGCTTTCACTTACATAGCTTACTCGCGAATAAAGAACCAATCTCTGCTCTCAGAAAGGGTGTTTTCTTAGGGTAAAAAGGGAGTGGCAAAAAAACTTTATGGGGGCTTCGCCGCCAGACCCCCTTTCTTCTTCTACTCTCAGTGGCCATGTACCCCGGATTTTTCCAGCTAAAACCGCCCCTGACAACTAAGTATCGACCTGATTTTGGGTATTCACCTCTGTTAAAAATTAGAATATCGTGCATTCAAGCACTGGAAAAGTGTACAACGCAGCTATAATTTTACCCATATCATTTTGATAATTAAGCTCTAGCATAGAGGAAAAATAATCGTTCAACTTGCCACTTAACGCCTTGTTTTGCTACTTCGTCAACTTCAATCAGAAGTGTTGTTGCTGCTGAGCCAGTATAAATGGTACCCGAAAAAGAGGCCTTGGACAGAGGCCCAGGAATTGCAGAGATATCTTCCATTGTAAGCGTTGATATTGGAAAAGAAATTGACTGAATATACGTTAAACTAAAGTAAATCCACATTTTTTTATAAGAAGAAGCATTTTTGGTACAGTATTACTCAGCCTTTGCCCCATCACAGTGATGTGCCGTGACACCTTCTGTTTGGAGGGGGGGGGGGCGTTTTGACCAATTGACAAACTATTGTTAATCAAAAACAAGGTTCACAGAAATTACTTTTGCCAACTCTCTTACAGCATGGCTCCCTTTTACCCACTTTCTTCGCAAGTTTGAAATTATTGGGGGTGCGATTCCCCATGCCCCCCGTTCGGCACATCCATACCTCTTCACAACTTCGGTGCCAAAACTTTCTAAAGAATCGTTGCAAAAATTTCCGAGCTTTCTAGACCTGAAGAAATGATAAATATTTCTCGACAATGTAAGATAAACAGTTAGAGGAGAACAAACATCTATACCAAATTTTATAAGCTGATAACTGGAATTTTTAAATGCAGACTAACCAATCGACTCAGCCTTTTCTCAATTGAGCACTAATTTCAGATAAAGCACTTTGACATAAAAACATACATCGCTACTAGCAGGATAATGCTACGCAAATTAATGCATGGCCTATCTAAAATAAACTCACATATGTCACAGATATGGGCCTACCACGAGACGATAATTTAGCCCTTTCTTGTCATATGAGCAGCCTATACTGTCTGCTTTTCCTTGTGATGTTTTCCGAGTTTCTGCTTAATCCAAAAAAGCTGAAGCAAAAATATGTTTGCATTGACCTGACAAAGTTCTTTCTTCAGCAATCTTGTTAACCAGGTCACGTGACCTAGGGTAAGCCCGGCAATTCTCAGTTCCAATTCTACGATAACAACACAATCTCTTGATTCAGCTTGGAGCTACAATGGTAAATACACACAAAAATGGTCTTTGCACTCTATTGGTTAACGCAAAAGCTGAAAGTACTTTTATAGGAAAGCCAAATTTGCTTTCCTTATTTCTGTGGACCCAAGCTATTACAATTTCCCTTCTTTTCTTTTTTCAAGTTCATTTCATTTCTAAAATTCCACACATGCAAATCTTAAATGACAATAGACTATATAAATATATAATTTAAATCAACATTGAGTAAAAAAGAGAAAATGTAAAACAAACAAAAAGATATTATAACATTGGAAAAGACAAAGGAGATTTGCATGCAGGAAGTTCTTAAAGGAGGAGCCCTCTCAATAGCTAGACTAATCGAAGGGAGAGCACACAATTATTCATTATAACAATTTAGCATAGTTTGATTATGGTGCTTATAATTTAAGTTTGTTCATGCTTTTGTTTAGGCACATTCCCATCTTTTATGTTATCAATAAACCCCTTCTTTTGTAATTGCATAGCTTCATACACATGGAAATTTCAGCTAGGCTGCTCTGGTAGCTCTATGCCTTGGTATTTAGAGCAATTTTATAGATTTTACATTTGCCTATATCAATCTCTGTCTCGCTTCTTTAATCTTCTCCTAATCATCTTATGGCTGATGGCAGAAAGTCGGTTTCCATGTGTTGGAAGATTATGATTTATGCGTGCATTCTCAGTTTATACCAAGGCTAAATAATTAGCTTTCTTCATAATTCGTAGTAGTTAATTCCTGTGGTATGACAAAAAAAGGATGAGAAATAAGTTTAAAATCAAGATTAAATCAAAATCAGAATGAAAGATAATTTGAAGCTGTCTGAAAAATCGCCTGCGCGTATATCCCTAAAAGCAAGAGACGAATCATTTGTTTTTTCTGGTACACATTCTTTTGAATCATTAAGTCACCACAGAAGGCCTTAATATCAAAACTCACTGAAGAATCGTAAAGTCCAAGAAGAAAATTAGAGAATCGTATAAAAATTATAGACTCATATAGAAAGTACATAGACATCATATAGGAATCATAGAAAATCTCTAAGATTACAGAAAGATCGTGTGATTTTGCAAATCACAAACATCAACCATGCGATGCTGATAAATGATTTGCTCCAAGATAAAAGCCTGACTATCGTGTAGGAGCTTCCTTTTGCAATTCAAGGTAATAACTCTATCTTCTTGTGATCAATAGAATCACTTTAGATGAAATGAGTTGGAATTGATCCAATCCTCGTGTAATTATTCTACACTTAACTAACGTCGTTTCATGTACTGGAGTTTCCTATCTCATTTGATAATAAAAGCAATGCTAGTATTATCAATTCTGTTGGCTGATTAGAGCATACCAAAGATGTTTGCGAATTCCACTACGATTTATGCTTTCCAAGCCAGATTAAAGTCATAATCGAAATCCCCAATCTTCAATCAACAATCAACAATTTAGATAATGCACAATTGCAAGGATTTTGCATCCCACAGCTAAATCTTTATTTGAATTCACCTAACGATAGTACTTGTTTATTTATTCCACTAATTAGCAGAGCAGAGTCACGCCTCTGTGTCGAAAAATTCCGACTACTTACCAAGTGATAATTTAGCCATTCTAACTACGACGGCTGCAAACGGCGGCTGCTGCCCACTTGGCAAGCGACATCTTCATCAAAGAAATTTTAGGACAGTTCATTATTTACAGAGGTGTTGGTACCAAAGAGAAATTGGCTGAGTGGCAGAAATTTTCTGATAGAATAATGCTGTGCAATTACATTGTAGTCAGGGACATCGGAATATATTTTAGACTGGGGGAGATGAATAAGATTGGCAATCGCCCATTGGACGTGGTAGCGGGGATCAGGGGTGGAGCCCCTTAAAATTTTTACAAGTGCACCCTTAGATTGCAAGAAAATCCCCTTTTTAAGTATCAAAATACACCTTATCTTAGATAGGATAGACTATCTATTGCATGAAGTCATACACTAGCAAGAAATTGCCCCCTCCCCGGCTCCATCGTGCATGGTAGTACAATCCTAAGGTTGTGTAAGATAATGTTTTGATGGAGAAGTTATTTCTCTTCGGCACCAACCCCTCTGCAAATAATGAGGAGTCTCTCACGATCATAGGGTGAACAAAACTATTACGATCATAGTGTGAACAAAACATAGAGATAATAATAATCTCTATGGAACAAAGCTATTACGATCATAGGGTGAACAAAACTATTACGGTTGGGCTCAGTGAGTAAGAGTCCTCTTGCCGTTGTTTTCTCTGCTTTTGGAGGTGATGGTGCACGCCCAAAATCAGAAAGGGCTTGTCTCGAATTGGTGAGCTCTACATCGTTTGTCGGACTACTTCAAAACAGTTACACGTCTTTTTACATGAAGGCTTTTCTTGACTCAGTACGAAAAATTTCTTAACTTTCTCTCAACTCCAGCATCAAGACTTTCGTAAGACTTTTAATGCAGAGCTTTTGAGTTCCAGCGCATGCACATTAATGGAAAGTGAAAAAGCTCCATGTAAACTTGAAATGATGATAAATCTTAGTAAATAATAGATGTTAAACTGTTAGAGGGTAGCCAGCACCACATACACAACATTTTGTACACAGATAAAGCTAATTTTAAAACATAAGCATTGAAAAAACTTTCTTAAGTCTCAAAAATTAAGCACTGAAATTTTTTAAGTATTTGAGCAGCTGAGAACTACTTCAGGGCCTATTTTATGAAAGTTTTCCAATACCACACTATGCTGAAATGAAGTTTAACCACAACCTATTTGAGCTTTTTGGAGAGCGCCCCCTTCAAACAATCCAAAATTTCATGAAGGGTCTTTTGTTTCTCGATGTTACATTGAAGCATATGTTGTACTGTACTTGAACTTTACATAGAACATAAATACACCAGGGAGCAAAAGACCTCTGCAAAATAAGAGTCATATAAAAATGAGAAAGTTGACCATACTTTCAACTTTTCAAAGCCAAACTTAGGATTTCCAAGACCACTCTAAAACAGGCCCTGCCAGTTTCTTTGAAAACGCTGGTCAACGGCACCTCGTCATTTGCACAGAAATTGTAGGACCACTGCTAATGCTAAATCTGTGCTTAGTTAGAAAAAGACAACCCTGCAAAAGACAATAACATCTGCAAAGGAGGGAAAATTTTCAAGCTTAGTTAAACTCTTGACATTTGCAGATATGACGAATGATTTCGCCACTAAAACTCTAACAGACAACATGGTAGCTCTTGTTTTTATAAACTTTGTCAAGCTTGGAACGAGGCTCCAGCAAAAGGGCGCAACTACATGCAATTGCAAAGAGTATTTCTAATTAAAAATTGGAAGTTCTCCAGTTACAAACTCATACTACTGATAGCAAAGATTTGAAATCCAAGAAGTGAGAAACATAAAGCTTGTCTGAGATCCCTGGTTCACGCAAATTCTGTTTCAACAGTGGTGCTCAAGCCAACCCAAAAACATTTAGGCCCAAGCTTATTAAGCAGAGATGCTTTACACTTTGTAAAAGCGAAATTCTACTTCTTGGATTTGATGAAGCTGTTTGTGGAATAGTTCTGCTGTTTATGCTTTGGCCTAATTTTGCTATGCTCATAGACTGGTCTTTCAAATTGCATTAATTATCTTCATTTAAAACCTGTTCTTAGGTTGCAAAGTTAAATTCAACTTGTGCTTTTTCTGCGTTATTTTCTGCCTATCACGCTAATCACAACAACACCAAATGAATCATCAAAGACTGCTCACGATATGTGGAACCCGTGTGGACGGTTTTACCTTGCCTAGTGTACTTGGCCTGGCTTTGAAAAAATAGCAGATGCTATTGTACAAACCGCAAAACAACTAGTTTTTCAAAGACACGACGGGATATGATTTCCTCTCGTTGAAATGAATTGCGTCGAGTCACTTCAATATGTACAAGGAATGGTGAACTCAGCAAGGGGTCTAGACGAGGGAATGCATGCAATGAATAGCTGAAGGTAAGGCTTCAAGTATGCTATCGCTGAAAATAACTGAATATTGAATAAGACTTCATATGGAAGCGGGAACCATTGTGCTGCCTCTAAAAAGGCCAGCACTGGGAGGATGGAGTGGATATAATTACTGAAGAAAGTTGAAGGAAAACTGTAGTATCAACAAGTGACTTCTATAGAACACACGTTCTTGACTGCTGGAAGAAAATCTGCATTCAAGCATCGGAAGTTAGTGCAATTCATGCAAAAGTTGATGCAGGTGTTTGTAACGTTGCAGGTAATTCTTGACATAATATTATGTACATAAAATATAGATATCTGTAAATTCTAAGGGTGGAAAGTCAGTGGGTAAAAAGACTTTGCTTCTTTAATGGTTTTGGTATCTAGTGAGAACACTGAGTCTTCAAAAGTTAATGCGTGTGTCAGCGATAAATATCAAGAATCGCATAGGCCTAAGTTTCGCAGAGGCGAAACGACGAATGTTAGTCAAGTTTTAACGACATCAGGTGTGAAGTTATACACAGGATGCAACTTTGCTAGTAGGAATGCAGAATAATTGTAGTTGCTCAAACTGTAGCTGTTGAGTAACTACAAAATACTTCTCCTTGGCTCAGCTAAGTTCAGCTCATCAAATTGAATTCAATATAAAAGAGCTTTTTGTAGTAGGCAAAACACGACAAACAATTACAACTCCCTGTGTTGCATGAAGCAACTTTTGCAAAAATTCATCGAAATGCTTCTCTGAGATAGACCAAACTCTTCAGATACTTAGAAGTACCTCGGAAAGGGCCTATCATTCGGTTGAAGCTTAGTCTTCATGAAATTAGTTGAATTGTTCGAGTGGATCATATCAATCGCCCCTATTCATCCAATCCGATTGTTCAAGAACTAAGTACGGAGGGAAAAGAATATACCAATTTGAAATGGACAGTTGCGTGCGCACAGCTCAACGTACCCCGTTGGTTCTGACAATAATGAAAAAACAGCTAAAATGGCTGAATAATAAAGACTAAGTAATGATAAGGTATAGCGAGGTTGCATAGCGGTTAGAGCGTGTGACTCAAGTGCCGAAGATCTACGGTTCGAGCCCGACTCGAGGCCTTGACTGAATGCTCGCTCACTGTTCACCCAGCAGCGAGTGGGTACATGGTGGCAACACAGAGGAGATAAAGGCAGCGAGGATAGGAACTGGCCACCCTACCTCACATGCCGATTTATGAAAGTATAAGGGACTACCTTTAGTTACTTTGGTTAAGGATAAGGTAAGAGATTATTGACCATGCAAGGATAGGAAAAGCATGTGACAAAAAGTCTAGGATGATTAAGAAAAAAAACCAATCAAGGACAAGAGAAGTATGAGATAGCAAACGGTCTGATAGAAGTAAAGAGACTATAGAGTAGGGAAGGATAGGAGAAGCATGCGCCGGAAAGGAATCTGCTAAAGTTAATAACGTACAGATAAAGTAAGAATAGGAGGAGTTATGAAAGATCAAAGAGGTAAAAAAACAATAGATAACAAGTAATTAATCAACCACGCACATGGTGTAAATGCCTTAGCCTAATGGTTCAAGTATGAAAAAAACTAGTTCTCAAGATGTTGTGGCTGTGAGTAGAAAAGGAAGGGGGGCCAGCTGATTTGCTGATTCTGATTAGATCATTATAGGGCAATCTGCATTAAGATTAGCAGTGCAACGAAGATGAGGCAAAATGCAACTGCGATGGAGCTAGAAAAACATTTGCTATAGCCGTCAAGTAACCGCGTTTAGCAAAACTTTGTAGAGTTATCTTTTGCAATACGCAATCAAAAGCTCGTGTCATGGCTTTGAGGAATATTAATTCATAAGCAGAGGAGGGATTATTGATAACCACGAATTAATCGTCTTTGTTGGTTGAAATATGGTTAATTGAACATTTTGAAAACAGCTTGCAAATTTATAAGTAGGCAACTGAAGTTCATCTTCAAAACCAAAAAGATCAGTTTATTAAAGAACTGTAAAGACCACGTGGATTGTTTTTAGATTCAAATCACCACATTTCATGATAAGCGATATAAAATCTGCTTAGTTCCATACTATTTTAGAGGTCAAAATACCTCAGGGAAGCAAAGAAAGCTATATAGCTATGGACTTCCAAAGTAGGTTCCAAAGCAGTTGAATAACAGCTTATTGTTTCAGCTAAATTCTCGCTTACTGTCCACTAAGTAGCGAATGGTGATGTCGTAGTAGCAATGGCGGGACAAATATGATGGGGACTGGAGCCAACCTTTTCACCGTTGCCTTTATCTCCTCATTAGCCAAGAATAATGCTCCGCATACAACACAATGCTTTCATACGAAAACGGCATGGAAATGTTCGTTCGTATAAAATCGCTTTCATTTGATGCTAGATAGGAAAATGCTTCAATGTAAACGGTAGGCTAAAACGTGGCATTTCCATAAAGCATTCATAAGAAAACGGTATAGCGTAAGCAGGGCCTAAGTCTCCAGCAAGCGCTTCTCCAACGTATGAATCCATTGTGTGACTGACAATTACCGAATTCCATAGGGAAAGGGACTGGATGTATCTTGAGAAATCGTCTCTTGTAAGCTATACAACTAAGAAAGCCAAGAAAAGGTATGGAAAAATAAGTCCACAAACAATAAGAACAGCCAGCGACGTACGCCAAAACATGACCATAAAATCGAGCACACAGAGTGCCACAATTTTAATCTTAAAGTTTGAAAATGTAGTCGCACAGCCTTATGAGACTGAGATTCCAAAAAACTGCGAATAATAGTAAGTGAATTTGATTGTATATATATTTAGTGATATCCAATATTTATGGGTATTAGTTTAGCACCATACATTCAAGCAATACTCAAATACACTCAAAAAATTTCTCTTTTACTGCTCAGCTGCCATCCCCATTCCAGTTAAATTGCCCTGCCTATGAGTCTACGGTACTGCACTGACAGCTCCAGTTGTACGGCCCAGCTTAAGTTATTGGTTTTGATTTGTGCTCCGAGTGAGAAACTAATTGAATAGGTGATGTGTGGAAGTTCTAGTTATTAATGATATCACGAAACGATTATTGGATTATGATTAAGCTTTGCATTATCAGTTTGCCGAGGTTTCTCAAAATCCCCAATCTAAACCTCAGTGACAAGATCATAATGAAACGCTAATACTCATTCCATTTCCTTATTCCGTTAAGAGATATAGCAAGCACTACTTCTTGTGACAATAGATTGTACGCCTGTTTCCATAATAACCATTTGTAGCATGGTCATAGACATTTGAGGTAGGGAGAACCAGGGGTGATTTCTAGGGGGCTCAGGGAGGCAGAACCCCCTTGTTAAAGCTGTTGTGAAATTTTGGGGGCACCTCTTTGAAAATATGGGCGTGATTACAACTAAGCCACACTCATTTTGTGACCTTGCTCCTAGAGCCCCCTTGCTAAAATTTTTTTAAATCACCCCTGGGGAGGACCCATGTTCTCTCCAATAACTTATTACGACTACATTTGGAGATGAATATATGATAATATATAACATATTCAATGTATAGTTAAATTCAATGTAAAATTCACGCCTTGAGTTTTACCTGATACACATGCTCCTCACCACACTAACTACCTTCCTTGTATATGAACCTGTACCGTGGCATATTTTGCTAACGTAACCTTTTATCTTATCTAAGTCAATACTGGCGGTAAGACTAGCAACCGCAATTTATAACGTGCCAAACCATGCTTCCGACTTTTTGTACAACCTTCAGTTGTGGTACACCCTGTTGCATACAAGCTAAGCAAATGGAAACAGACTCTACTGCAGCAATACGCAGTGCCTGGAGAACTTGAGTCCTTCCCTCATTAAAAACAGCATATTTGGGCTCTGTTGAAAAAGATAAACTACGAAAGTGTAAGGTTGCAAAGCTCGTGGAATTTACCCTTTTCCTTCTCTCCTAGAGACTGCTAGAAATATTGAAAGCAGGATTAATTTCGCGTACTCTAAATCATATTTATCTGTGATCCTTTATTTCTTTAATTAAATTCTTTAAATATCTGCACGAGAGATAGAGAAAACAATTTGACAGTCACTCCTTCATTACGATCTTCATAATTGTTCTTTTTTTATTGCTACGTATTATTAATACCATCATCATTATCATCATAATCATCACCATCATCATCATCATCATCATCATCATCATCATCATCATCATCATCATCATCATCATCATCATCATCATCATCATCATAATTCTGTCTGTCTTTTCCATTTCGCCCCGAAGGGGGCTTAGGACTGACCCTGGGGTCAGTTTTCGCCTGTCATTTGTTTAAAAGAGGTGATCGAGTCGGCTTCACTCAATCCACTCTGTAGCCCCAACAGTTACTAGGCAGAGTTATAGCATGAGCCATTGAGTCTGCTTTTCGCTGAAGGGGCCTGGTTGGACAGTTTGCCACAGGTCATCAACATCTGCCCTAGTTCTGAATCTCTGCGAAGTAAGCCACTATCAACTTAAGGGTAGCTGTCTCTCCGTGCCCGCTTGCCACCACGTGGAGGTCTCCAACCATGGGCTAGACATCATCATCATCATCATCATCATCATCATCATCATCATCATCATCATCATCATCATCATCATCATCATCATCATCATCATCATCATCACCATCATCATCATCATCACCATTACCATTATCATCATCACAATCAAAGAAATCTTCATTCACGATCACCACCAATCACTAATCATCTTCACCATGATCATGACCTTCACAACCACTTCCATTACAATGACAATCAGTAGTGATGACCATAGAGTAATCTCATCCAAGCCAATATTGTCATAAATTATACAATGCAGCAGGGGCGGATCCAGGGGGGAGGAGAGAGTGTCATGGCCCCTCCAAAACGGCAATATGTCCTACAGCAAAATGTGTTAAGAAACTTCCCACATGAAAACGACAATTGGATGAATCAGATACCTCCCCAAAAGCTTAACACTGGATACGCCGCTGCAATAAAGCATGACCATAATCAAAAGCAACATATTGATCATTGAAACAGGCAAAGCTGATGCTGCAATCCTCCTCATTATCATTTAACTGCTAAGTCTACCATAAATACAATACTCATCGTGATCTTATTGCAAACCCCATCCTTTTCGGAAATTTGTTTTTCGTGTGCTCGTTCATTGAATGACACTACAAACTGCACCATACGAAGAGAACATTGTCGTAAATACACGCCCTAAGCTTACATTTCCTTTGACCCCGAAAATTTGCTTTAAAGTGCACTATGATAAAGAAAAAGATAAATGCATTCAATCAATTGAATGTAGATAAGCATTGGAGATAGGGAAAGATAATTCTAACAAGTGTGCAAGCGGGTTGGCAGAGCCGATTTAGAGCTGATTCTCAACAAAATACTATCTTAAAATTAGTGAGAAAATGATGATGAAAAACGTGAATAATTTGCGGAAGCCTGGATAATAGAGGGGATAATAATCATGGAAATTCCTACATATGTAATGTATGTAATGTAATCAATTATCTATGCAGGAAAATAACCCTTCAGCTACTCACAATACACACACACACACACACACAAACACACACACACATATATTTATATATATAAATATATATATGCATACATATATAAGACACTGTGGTCTAGTTGTTACAACGCTTGCCCGGAAAGTGAGAGACCCTGGTTCGATTCCAGGAGGTGGCAAGTTTTGATTTCCTCTGATGTTTCTGATCATGTAAACATGCTACAATTTGCGACTAGAAAGGAGACATCTTGGTTAGTCGCTAGCTAATGAGCTCATATATATATATATATATCTTCCAAAATTTCTCAAGCCAATTATATCAGAGATCAGACGCAAAAAGACGACAATAGTTTTCAGTTTACAAGACATGTTTCGGATATTTCTTTATCCATCTTCAGTTGTTATACTAAATTGTTAAATGGAACACACTAATAAACGTTGCAAAATCAATAGAAGGTGTAACGAAAAATAATAATTCGAATTACACCTTCTATTGATTTTGCAACGTTTATTAGTGTGTTCCATTTAACAATTTAGTATAACAACTGAAGATGGATAAAGAAATATCCGAAACATGTCTTGTAAACTGAAAACTATTGTCGTCTTTTTGCGTCTGATCTCTGATATAATTGGCTTGAGAAATTTTGGAGGATATATATATATATATATATATATATATATATATATATATATATATATATATATATATATATATATATATATATATATATATATATATATATATATATATATATATATATATATATATGTATATATATATATATATTTATATTTATATTTATATACACATATATAGACACTTTCAAAGGTATATTTAAAAAAGCTTTTAAATAGGCATAATGGCGAATAATATGCTAATATTGCTTTCTTCCAGGGGTCGTGCTTCAGTTGTTATTTTTGATCAGCCAATGATCTGCATATATATGGATAAGGAAATCACTAGTGAGCGGGAGGGGGGAGGTTATGAATATCATTGTTATATACAATGGTTGGCTAATGTAGAAAAACAAATACACTTGTTGAGAAAGGAGTGAGAGATAGTGCAGGAATGATGCAAATACAGAGATAAAGAATGAACGAACTTTATGAATGCATAAGTCAATTAATGAATGTCAAAATAAAGTAGGCAATGAGCAAAGCTATTGTAGAAGGAAAATTAGAATAAAAAATAACTTCTAAAACGTCCTGATACAAGGATATAAGCTTGCTTTTTATAGCAAAGTGGCTTACGAAAGAGTAGTACTTGATTGTTCCAAATGTAAGAAAGTTCAATGCTGGACCTTTGAGATCCAAGAAAGTTGAGAGGTGTAGCAATACTCGAACTAGCTGTGAGTAAATTTCACTTACCATATTTGTAGTTAGCTTAAGATAGAGAGTGAGTGAGCGAGCGAGCGAGTGAGTGAGTGAGTGAGTGAGTAAGTGAATGAGTGAGCGAGTGAGTGAGTGAGTGAATGAGTGAGCGAGTGAGTGAGTGAGTCATTGATTGAATAATTGAATGAACTATTGAGTGAGTGAGTGAGTGAGTAAGTGAGTGGGTGAGTGAGTGAGTGCTAGAGCGAATGATTGAGTGAATGACTAAATGCATGAGTTATGAGTAAATGATTGATTGATTGATTGATTGATTGATTGATTGATTGATTGATTGATTGATTGATTGATTGATTGATTGATTGATTGATTGATTGAGTGAGTGAGTGAGTGAGTGAGTGAGTGAGCGGGTGACTTAGTAAATGAGCAACTGAGTCAGTGAGTGAATGAGTCAGTCAGTCAGTCATTTAGTCAGTCAATGAGTTATTCAATGTGCCAAGTCAGTTACAGGGAATCCAATCAGCCGACCAAATAGTCACTTAGCTGACCAATAAGTGAATGAAATCAGAAATACAATTGATCAGCACTCAAGTCAAACATTCAGTCAAATCAAACAGAGGCTTGCTGCACTATATAGTGAGTAAAATTATCATCTTGTGGCTGGGAGAGCAGCACCCGAAATAGCAAGATAATACGTTGAATTAACAACATAAATCGGTAAAATGAATAAAATAAGCTCAAATAATCCGTAAATCATTGTCAGGAAATTGGAAGAAACTTCTTGAATACTAGATTGATCCTCTTTCAATCTGCATTGAGCCCTTAATTCTAAAGACCAGTGAGGTACTAAGAAGTCACCAATCCTGCGGTTGCAAGATCTTCCTAACTAAGGGCAGTACTGGCAAATATATAAGGCTGCTGAACTAGGATATTTGGAGGAATTCCAATATAATAACCATGTGTTCCTTTACGTGCAATTCTTCCATAATAACGATTGGAGAGCCATTCCTGGTTTACAACAAAATGACTTATTATTGGTATTACGTTTATCATTGTTTTTTTATTATCAGTTCATGTACAAATTTGAGCGGCAATCCTACTGCACGATATAAAGCAACCAAATGCCCTCTTTATTTCTAAAAAGCGAATTAGACATTGGAATGGTGACAGACACTACTGTAAGTTCTGCAGACCATATATCACAAGAATGGGGTTCTTAATACAGTAATTATTTGAATTTTTATCTTGCAATCATTATCTTTGTATATGTACTTTCCTTTTTTAATCTGAAGCTTAGATTGATGTGTATATTGTAAAGTAAAATTAGATTATCTACTTTTTATGTGTAAGCTTCATAGAGCTCTAAGCGAAGCCTACGTTAAATGATGATGATGATGATGATGATGATGATGATGATGATGATGA
>OLMO02000003.1:10167600-10182180 GCA_900291935.2 Cassiopea xamachana | reverse complement strand
TGATGATGATTATGATGATAATGATGAAGATGATGGTGATGATGATGATGATGATGATGATGATGATGATGGTGGTGGTGGTGATGATGATGATGATGATGATGGTGGTGGTGGTGATGGTGGTGAAGATGATGATGATGATGAGGATGATGATGAGGATGATGGTGATGATGGGGTGCTAGACCTTGATTGGAGACCTCCACGTGGTGGCGAGCGGGCAGAGAGACAGCTGCCCTTAAGTTGATAGTGATTTATGTCGCAGAGATTCAGAAATAGAGCAGAAATTGATAACCTGTGGCAAACTGTCCAACTAGGCCCTTTTGGAGAAAAGCAGGCTCAGTGGCTTATGCTACAGCTCTGCGTAGTAACTGTTGGGGGTAACAGAGGGGATTGATTCGAGCCGATTCCATCACCTCTTTTAAACACATGACAGGCGACAACTGACCCCAGGGTCAGTCCTAGGCCCCCTTCGGGCGCGAAATGGAAAAGACAAGACAAGATGATGATGGTGGTCGTGGTTGTGGTGATGATGATGATGATGACAATGGTGATGATAATGATGATGCTTCTTTGAGGACAATTCTTAATAATTAGGAACAAGGACGTACCGAAGTAGGGGTGTAAAGGTGTCACACCCCCACTTTTTGCAGAAGCTACCGCTTATCATTTGTCTTGTCGGTAATTCTTTCGCTTTTCGGTGAAAGCTAGTGTTGTGGACTTTGCTTCTCGGTAATTCTCGGAGATTTAGTAGCTTGTGGGTAAAGTCCTTCGGCAAACCATTGATTGGGAATCGACTCTTGAGAACTTAACAGAACCTAGAATCCTTGATAGCGCTGCAAGTGACTAACATAAGCACTAAGTCATCGCTCAAGCAAAAACGAACTGTGAAAAACTCAATATTTCCATGAGAATGTATCAGGTGTTTGCGATTTCAGTTTTCTTAGCGCTTTAAGTGCAGAGATAGTATACGTCCGCTCTGGTGGGCTTTTAAAGCAGTTTATTTACAGCAGAACGCTCAAGAGGAACAGGCAAGTAATTTAGACGCAGTACTTATGCAATTTTAGCAGTAAATTCTGTTCAGTTGCAGTGGCAAATGATGTTTAACCTTTGAGTTTCAGGGATGTTCAACCTCCTTCACTTGCTTACATACCTCCTAAATACAGGGTCGCCGAGAGAATTCACAGAGCCCCCGGGGCAAAAGAGAAAGACGAGACTAAAATTTTCAGTGTCTTGAAATTAACGTTAGAAATTACTACTGATTTTCTTTGAGGCCTCCCAGATCTTCAAGCATTGAATGCTGAGGCCCCTTGGACCTTGAGGCAATTTGCCCCCATGCCCCCTCTCGGTGAGCCTTCCTAGATGACAACAGGACAATTCTGTAATAGCTACACGACTTGTCTTGCCATGCTGCTGCGAGAGAATGTCAGTATCCCATTGCAAGATCACGTCCCTTGCGCAGCTTGTTGACCTAGATCACAGGGATTGCTGACCCATTCAATTGGTATTGGTCACTAGACTTCGAGGCTATATGCGCAGGTTTTTATCTGCTTGCGTCTGGTCACCACTGTGATATTGTCATACGCCTTGAGACGATTTGTGTGCTGAGTTTATGTGCGCGGTGATAAGCAAGAAACGAATAAAGACGCCCATTCTGCAGGTTAATCCTATTTTGCATCAGTTTTGTTCGGCAACTAATTCAGTGTAGCTGGGACAATAAAGCATATGAGGGCTTTATCTACTTGCTGGAAACACGCGAAAGTCTTCGGCAGCGTTGGAAAACAAACAGAAAGCTATGTAAGAAGATTCACATATATCTGAGTACTTTCAAGGTATGAGCCTAATTTCTTCAGCTTTTCGATCAAACTTTATGTGCGCTATAAGTAAAGTTTCGCATCTTATTTTTGCAGTGACCACTAAGATCAATCCCTCACTTAGCCAATTACCTAGCCAATACTTTCTATGGCAAGTAGAAATCGCATATAGCTGGGTTTATCGCTGTTTCAAAAGCAACGATAGTAATTTACTATTGGCAATAATTCAGTTGTGCTTTGACATTCATATATTGGACCCGTTGAAGGAGAGATTCATATATTGGATATACAATAGACAAAGTCATAAAGTCTGCTTGTAGTTCACTTATCGTAACCAAAGTTCTTCAATTTTGGAGGAAATGTCATCATCAGCTACTAGGAGTATAACAAAATGAAGCAGGAATTCCATTCCGGGAGCTTTCAGAGGCAGAGTTCTGGAAAAACGAGGGCAGTATGAATGTTTATATAGAGAGGTTAGCTTCACCGTGCTGAAATAGTGCTGCAAAGTAGTAATTTTCTACTTCTAGTGCAGTCAGAGGTGAGGATAAGCTGTCAGATTTTTAATCGAAAATAGTAAAAGGATTGCTGTATTATTTAACTGCATATGATTTAAGTCCTTCGCAAGGAGCTGACACATGAGCTAATAAATTACGTAAAATCGTTGAGATTGGGGTAGGTTGAGGCTTGAGAATCAGGAATTGAAGCTCCTCTGACAATGATCTCATTAGCACTTACTGATATACGTTAGGAGATTGAGAGCGTTGCAGGTAACTGATTAAGTTTTCTATCCAAGCAAAACTCCATCGCTAGATTTATCTAACATTTCTGTAATACCAACTGTCACTGTCATACCGCTAAAGATGGCAGGAATTCCTGAAAGTTGACAAGGTCGTAAGCTAGAGTAGGGACAGCTGACAATAATGAATCTGCAATTAGGCAAGTTAACTTGAAATCATATGCTAGTAACAAGTTTCTTCACTACGATTCTTATGAAATTAAAGCTCTTAAAATTATGCTTGTAGTTGACGAGCTTGCTGATCGTACATTGAATAAAATCTTAGCAATTTTTAGGGGTTAGCAGAGTATACGAAACTCACAGAGCTAGTCAGATTCGACATCAAACTGCAGATTAATAACGGTCGCTAAATTCTGTCAGATAATTCAGCTAATTTCCCGTCTGCAAGCTGCATAGAGCTTAACTATTGAGCTCACTGTCTTGGGAATCGAGCCATGCAGTCACAAAAGACGACGGGCGTCAGGTTTTGAAGCGCTTTAGCGGCAACCATCGTAGAAAATAAGCTGATTCTGCTTATACGTATTGTACGAAAAATAGTAATTCAGTGTTTCGTATATAACGGAGATCATATTTTGATTTGTCATCTAGACATCCCTTTCTCCTCAATCGTTAGCAAGCGATTGAAATACATAGCTATTACTTGGAGACAGCTTTTAATTGTCGAAAAATATAAAGAGCACGCTGGGTACTTTCAACTACATAAGTTGGTCAAAAAGCAGAAATTTCATACTGAGAAAGAAATGAATTCTGCATTAAAATCGAAAATTGAAGCCTTAATCGTTACAGCTTATCGAAAAGCATGGCATAATGAATTTTTGTTCCAGTTACTACCTAATCCTTCAACATTTATTCATGAATCAAGTAGAGCTGCACTTAGTCACATATCTGGCCAATGAGACAAGTGTGGATGAATTGCTTAGAAAATTCTTAATTTCTAGTTTCTTTATTGGAGTAATATTTCTGTAAACGAAACTCGTGTGTTTAACCCAAGTCAGACTACAAAAATCTCTTCTGGCGCAAGTTGAGATTGCAAAAACAAGCACTTTTCCATTTGATTGGGTATTGGTCGAGTCGGGACGTTATCAGCTCTTTTTCCAGTCGGGACTAAAACGGATTTTTTATGCATAGTGCCCCACATCTTTAGAGAATTTTGGCATCAAGTAAAGGGTAATTTTCTACTCCGCAAGTAATTAGGGCAAGTCGAAGAGGAGGCACCAAAGATGTGGTTACGTGTTGTATCCCTAAGGTAGATGTGATGGGTGCTTTTTAGAAACAACATGCGATCAAGTCGATATTCATAGTTAAGGCTTCATCACGAACTCAAGGTCTCGTAAATTTTTTGCCAAATGCAACAACATGCAACCAGGTAGTGTTGACATAGCATCCACTTTTCGTTGCCAAGAGTAGAGTAAATCGCACTAGCGTAAATAGTAGAGTAATCTCCCAGAATGAAAAAGCACAGACTGAAGTTTGTCTGCAATGTATAAATAACGTTTATTGCAAAATTCTCCATAGAAATTACGTTTTAGCACATACGAAACAGAAGAAAAGATGCCGAAAATGCTTTGTCTTCTCTAAAGAAAGCAGGCAACTTTGATTCTGATATACATCGGTAAGCATCAGTTCTGAGATTGGTTTATAAGGGGTCTTCCACTCAGGGACGTGCCAAAGGACTTTTGAGTAGGGAGTCGTGTAGCAGAAGCAATTCAACGACGGTGTTGTATAGCATTCCCCCTTGACACCTTTTCTATATTATTCAATACATGTAACCTATTTACCATTCTGTAGTAGTACTCGTGGTAAACACAAATACATCTTTTGTTGGGTTATTCCTACATTACTACTACAGAATTTTCCATCACTATGGAATCGAAAGTAAGACACTTTGACGGTAATGGAGATGTTAGGGTCTTTCTAGAAAAGGTTTCAGGGGGTAATGCTACACAACAACGGGCTGCTAGATCTCCGAGAATTACCGACAAACGATGATCACAACGCGAGCTTTTACAGAAAAGTTGAAAGATTACTGACGGATTTCACCAAAGAGTGGGGGTATGACACTCCCACACACTACTTCCAACAAGCCCCAACGCAATTCTGGTCTATAAATAAGATGTTGAATATAATTGCAAACTTCAGGTTTACTGACCTGCTACCTAGCGCTAGGGTTATATTAAGATGCGCTAGAAGACAGGGACAGGGTTGCACAATAGGTGAATTACATGTTTTCTTTAAAAGAAAACTTGCTCAAGGCCTAGTTCCCAAAGTTCCTTATTAATGAACCTCTAATGTCCAGATTGTAGTACAACAAGTTCTTCAATGGTTCCTTAATTTTCACTGCATATTTCGTATCATGCTAGTGGTACAAACACAAGAAAAACATTGGAATTCTGAAATTTAACTTTAATTTTGGCTAGAACTCAAGAAACAAATTGGGTAGAGAAAAAGATAAATGTTTCTATGCAAGTTTTGACTGCAAATGAATTGAACTGGCTTCGTAATTCTTGATTGCTTGCAATTATAGAGTTTTTTTCAAACTAAAGAGTTCCGTAAGGACTCTTCACTTACTAGCGTAAGTTCTCTAGATATTCCAGCCATCTACGTGTAGGTTGCTTATCAAATAGCTCCTTTTAGAGAAAAATGTGTACCTACCAGGTACATACCTGCAGGGGACACGAGGCAATGCCCCCAAATGAAAAATTTGCTCCACCACAGTGATTGTACAGCCCGGTTTTGCCTCCCAGGATGTCTCCAACCTTGATGAAGAGTTGTTTTCTCTTCATGTTCTATTGTCTTTTGCGTGTTTTGATTGGTAATTGACATTGTAAACAAATGAGCTGATAGGCTGAAAACATTTTTCGCTCTTACTCATCACATCCAGTTACATGTTAGGACCTACCATTATTTCACTCACAACTAAATAGGAAAAACTGTTTTGGATTGTATGCCCGTAAAGCAACCTCATTTCAGGTCATTTAGTGTCTAATAATACACTCACGACTTTGAGGATAATCCTTGCCATACTTCCTCCACATACTAAGCGCAGAAGGATCAGATAGTGGCCAAAAATATACCGAAATTCATCCATAGATAACACTCTAATAATAGTATCTCACATAGCTATTGGGTGACATTGATTTCTTTAATTGCGTGGCTTATATAACTTTCCTTCTTACTGACACAAGAGTCTGACCATTGGGAAAGGGGGGGGGGAGATATTGATGGTGTCCATATGCTATATTCCTTATTTGTATCTGTGTAGTATTTTTGAAGGATATATACAGTAAAATCTTTGTGAAGCTCCGGGTGATTCTTTATTATTTGGAGTCTTAGAAGAGGGAATTAATAGATAGGGGGCTCATTATAGCTTATTTATTTCTGCAGTCTTTGAGTGGAGTTTAATAGCGAGGGGGGCTTGTTAAAAAAGGGACTTAATAGAGCTTTTCTGGTAACTGAGTGTCGAGGGAAAACGAGTAATATCATTAATTTTCATTAGGGATTGGGCAACTACCTTCCTCTGGTCCCCTATACACCAATTCTTCTCTAATTTGAAAGATCTAGGATGTTTTACTGATTTATCACAAGTGTTGGTACGTATTGAACTGGAAACTATATAGGTATTGTTTTCTCTTGAGTTATATATATAAATATATATATATATATATACATATATATATATATATATATATATATATATATATATATATATATATATATATATATATATATATATATATATATTTGTATTGATCTATATACTGGAATTTGAAAAGTATACATAAGTAGAGTCATGCAAATCAACCTTAGTTCCATGCCCTATCGCATACCTATAATTCTATAATTCTGTCGTCGCTTATTCAGGACTGTAGACAGTTGAACTGGATTAGGTTAGGGGGCGTGGATGCAGAAGTCAATAAATATACGAGTAAAAAGGATAGTGTTGAGCACTACCTCTATATACAGCCTTAGGTGATAATTGGGGGTGTAGTGCCCCACTGACTCCATCCTTACTCCTCCATTTTCAATGGGCTAATGCTTAGCCGTGCATATACGGTAATGAAAGTATTTAGAAATGATTCTGCGACATGCTTGCTCACCAGGGTGCCATGTTCATTACCACTTAGAAAGGGTTCTGTCGATTATTTTCAATTCCATGCCATGTTATTTGTTACTGGTTTGTGTTGATCATTTAGTGTGGCATTCCACATTTAGCCCTGCCATCAACTGCCGCCTCGAATGGATGTTTAAATTCTGAGCAAAAATAATCCCCAAGATTGTTTACCTCGTTTGAAACACGGCCTGCTAGAATCCTCCAAGGTACAATCAACAGTTGTACATGTTTTTGCAGTCGAACAAACAAGTCAATGTCGCTAACCATTTGAGATTAGCCGTTGTCAAAGCATGTGACATGAAAATTCCTTAAACAAGTTCTTTGGATGAAATAACAAGTCCTAGAAAATGCTTGTCTTTTATTTTTGTTGCAATGAACTGTCAGGGAGGGCGATTGGCGATCTGACGCTAAGTACAACTATCTGAGAGGTAGGTAAGTTATTCGTGCGCTTTGTCCTAAAGATGCTACTAGAACGCGTTCTAACAAAGGATTAACAACACACTCTGTGATTAAACCCAAAAACCAATGATCTCTCGCAATTTTTAATTTGACAGCTACCTACTAATATTTCAGGCTCAAAGAAGAGTGTTGGTAGATTTCTGGAATGGTGAAAGGGTGCATTTTTGTGGTGAAAGTGTTAAGATAAAAAACCAGACGTGGGGCTTACAGAAGTAAGGATTTCTACAAGTATTGAACATCTCAAGACGTTTTGACAAAAACTGGCTGCCTATGCCACAAAATTGAACAAGAAGAATCAAAATTTCTTGGCGACTCTATCATATTGCAGAGGGTATCTTGCACAAATGAGAAACATCTTCACGAACTGGGAGGTTAAAGTCTTTTGAAGAATATATTGTTGCATTAAAGTCCACGCTTGATAAATTGCTTTCAACTGATCGTGGTAGTGGAATCGTCTTTATTTGAACTATCATTGAAAGAAACATGTACTGTCCATGAATGAATGTAGTGAGTGGAAGATCATTTTAAAATTTGCTAACGTGATTGCTGCTTGATACTTGAAATTCAGTTGAATAATCAGACTCACGAAAAAGCTTTTTGCCTGAGACCATTCACCCGGCCGGGCAGGTTAGCATTTATCGCAAAACACTGTTAATTATAGATTACCTCGTAAACACATCAAACTCACTAGAGGTTTTCTTTGTCTGTCTCGTTGCGAAATGGCGAGACACAAGTTCAAGAATCCGATGGTGAACAACCAGTACAAGAAACCAGCCTGCTACACAGACTATTGTTTCCAGCGACATGCGTGCTGTAATAACTACAGATGCTGTGTCTGCAATTGCTGTTTAAAGGACTATCACATATACAACAAAGCGCTGGATCGATGTGTTGGTAATTTAACAGAAAATCGAAGTGAGCAACGAAAAGTAGTAACAACAACTGACCTTCCACTTACAACAAGGAAGCATAAGAAAGATTTCACAACAGGTAATTTTAAAATGACATCTATAGCTTTCTTTTGCAACTATGTATGTAATACAACCTATTTTATGCTATACTTGATGTTCAACTCATTATCATTATCATCATAATCATCATCACCAGAATCATAAATATACATATATACATACAAATATATAAATATATATATATATATACATAAATTATATGAGATACATACATATTATATACATTTATATGTATATTGTATATATACATATATATATATATATATATTAAATATTTATATATATTTAATATATATATATATATTTTGTATATAAACATACATTTATATATATAGATTTATATATATATATAAATTATATGAGATACATAAATATTGTATATGTATATATAAATATATATATGTATATATAAATATATATATGTATATATAAATATATATATGTATATATAAATATATATATGTATATATAAATATATATATGTATATATATATATGTATATATATATATATATATATATATATATATATATATATATATATATATATATATATATATATATATATATATATATATATATATATATATATATATATATATATATATATATATATATATATATATATATATATATATATATATGTTTATACTATTACAGTACAAAACTATATAGCTTTAGTAGATAGTTAAATCCTTCAAAGAGGAGCCCCAATCGAAGAGAGAGATGTTATTTTGCCGCAACATCTAACTTTCGAGTGTCTAATTAGTCCTATACACAGTTGACTAAGCGCAATAGGTGCTTAACATTAATCATCCGATCACAAATTATTGTAAGCAGGGCATTGGTCACAACTCAGACAAGATCAAGCCAAAATTTCTTTACAATTGCACCGATGAAAGTTCATACTATTCATTGTTTATTCATACGGTCTTTGCTTAATCAATAAGCTCACACCAAAAACTCAATTCGCTTGGTTTCCATCATGGATTTAATTTCGCATTTCTCGAGCTTTCTAAATGACAATCTTGTCGTTCTACAAGCTAATCAGGGCTTATGCTTATGCAGCGTGAATGCTGTCGAAAAGAAACTAGATGACACTGTCTCCATTTGATAAAGAAACGCAAGCTTTTGGGAGAATAAGGAAAATGAAACTTTGTATGGAAAAGCGTTGTAGTTGCTAGCTAGCATGATTTTGAAGTCATATTTTTAAGTTGAAGTCGATGCAGTTTTGTCAAAGGAGACAATCGGGATCCTTAGGAATCTAACGAGATGTAATGCAGTATAGAAAAACAAATTCTTAGGCTATCTAGCGGACAATACGACAAATTATGTAAGATCACTTTTATTAAGCTATTGTAAGTAATTGTAGCACTTTTAATTTTAACTTATAACTATGTACAGCTCTTGTCATGGCCCCCAGTAAAGCAGTTTAGGGGCTACTGTGCATAAAGAATTTGAAATGAAATGAAATGAATTTTCAATTTTAATGGTGATAGAGAAAGAGAAACGACATTTTATGCAAAAGTACGCCTGCCACAGGGGCAACGAGGTGACCACATTTTTGCCCTCAACCAAAGGGGACCGAGGGATTGAGGAGTGCACTTTTGATCGAAGTAACTCGTTACCATTACAAAGGTTTAAAAAATGCTAATGAAATTGTATCTTCGGTGCCCTGTGGACAAATTTTGCTCCATTACTCTATTCTTGAGCTGAGCAGCCGTGGCCTAGCGGTAATGCACTCAACTCAGACCAACGTAGTCCTAGGTTCGAGGCCCACCGCAGACCATTGGTGACGTCGGTAAGGGCATCCGGTCCTAAATACTCGTGCCAGAACTAAAGTCCTCTCAGAGGCTCCCTCCAAGCCCCAAGGAATTGGGGGAAACGGAGGTGAAATCGAGAAAAAAACTCTATTCTTGAGCTGGTATCCCTGTGTTGGGACTCATTCATCTTGAAATAAGGTGCCCCAAACTGAATCGATGCATGCTATGGTAGATGAGCGCTGTTCAATTTAATTCAATTCAATTTATTTTAAATTCCACTATATACAATGCACAACAACAACTAACTACATAACGATAAACTACACTGTTGCAACCGTATCATATCACAATTTCTTTTCGTTGCTATAAACTCAGCTTAACTATAGTTATTTCATCATTGGTTACCTTTCTGAGTGATATCAGTGCCATAGGCTGAATAAAACGTTGCCTTTTTTCACCACAATCACGCCATCTCACAATACATTACAATTGTAGTTCTATCAATATATTGTCCTCAGTCTTACCGAATCCGATAAGTAAGAGTACAGTTGAGTAGGTTCTCCGCAACAGTATTTATTTGATCAAATCACACAAGAGTACTCAAAAGATCATTGCAAACCACGAACAATTGGGTTACTATAATCAAGTATCATTTAAAATATTTCCCGATTCCCTCACTATCTCATACCAGTCTTAAAATCCTTTATATTTGAAAGAATGCAAATTCTAAGGCGCCCCTCAAAAGTGTTGATCTCAGCAAAGCGCCTCTTTGCCAAAGCAAGACTATAGCCTGTCGATAAGTTTGCTTTTCTGCCAGCTCGGAGGTCAAAAGTTATCCTTGTCGTCAGGGATGTAGGAAGCATTCAAAACGTGGGGAGCACATGCAAAAGGCATGCATACTGTACTTATTTCTTGTTTGCCTCGTTATTTTTCAATCCTTAACACAGGAAGATAATGATAAAATGACCTTCAAATGCCCTCTTCCCTCCTACAGACACCACACTGAAAAAGGTGTCCACCTACAGCTAAACCTCCCTTCCCCTGTGCACTTTTGTCTACATTGTTGCTAACCCCCTCCCTCCCCCAATGTGTGGTCATCCTATATGGATGCCACCAATTGATAGTAATTTAGTGATAATATGAGAATGATACTAATTTAATGTAATGGCAATTAAGGAGAGTTACTCAATAATTAGTAGAAAAAGTGACCCATAAGAGAATGAGTGTAGGGAAGCGTGGAAAAATTAATGCAGAGTCAAGAAAGACAGAGCGTGTAATATTGTGTAAGTAAAAAAGAAATTTAAAAATTTTTTCGTTATAGAACACGTAACACACAAATTACCAAAAAGGGAAAAAGCTACTAAAGCTGCGTGGCAGGAGACAACGAAGCGTCCCTTGGAGAGGAGCACTCGGAAAATAGTCTCCAAAGCTTCACGTACCAAAAAGGGTGGTTTTACCTCAAAGCTGGATACATGGACACCAACTTACAAGGTAAATATATGATTCGTAGCATATACTAATATTTGCAGTTTGCTTCCTATTTGAATGGGATTTGCAGTATTATAGTCAGGCCCCCTCAGAAGAAGGTTCACACCTTACATAACTTTGCAACAAATACAGTACTACACTCTTTTCCCTTGTTTTTTAAACTTCATTAATTCATTGCTAATTCTACGAATACAAATCTCCCTTACTACAAAATAATTTGTTTTCGGCTGGCTTACAAATACAAAAAGAATTCAGTCAATATAAAATCGATACTTAGCTACTGAATACAAAGATATTAGTAGCTTAGGAGTTCTGTTTTAGACCACGGGTTATTCCTCATACAAAATATACAGTATGTTGAGCGGATAATTATAGTAGATATCTTAGACATAATGAAGTTCAGATCACCATTGTTAATTCCTCTTTCCATGCAAAGCTTAAGAAATGAGTCAGATTAACTTCCAAATATGCCAAGAGAGCTAATGGAGAGATTAATAAATTTTACCTGTTCATAGTCATTGGCAAGGATAGTAAAAGGGGGATGATATTTTAGTTCCTTACGACGAGCATTATTGTTTAAATTTGTTTCAATAAAGATTATAAGAATAAGAATAAAGAAGAATAAAGATTAAAAATTATAAAAATAAAGTTTAAAAGAGTATTGAGGCTTAACACACCGAAATTTAAGAATAATTTAGAATAATTTAGAATAATTTAGAATAATTTAGAATAATTTAGGAATAGCGAGGCTCAAGCTTCATCAAAACATATAAGAATATTTTTGAATCCTAGTTTTAATATGCTGTCAGATGTAATTTTGCCTTATCGATACAAAATAAATTTCTTGTATAGTTTTATGATGCAGTAAAACATCAACAAAGATTGGAATATGTTCCTTGAATGTTTAGGAAAAGTTAAACCTTTGGTATTTGAGAATAATTTGAGAATAATTCTAGGCTCAAAATCAGAAATATTTAAAAACATTGAGACTCGGAAAACATTTAGGTATTCTTATATAAAAAAGAGCGTATACATATATTGGAAGAACAAACACAGATTTCGAAGGCCAAGGAGGAGGACCACTTTCCATGCCAATAGGGGAAATGATCATCTCCCCCTGCTTCCCTGGCTGTATCCACTCATTTCATTTGAAATTGAATTCTTCATACAGGGTAAAGTTTACAGTTTATAGAAAACTGATTTACATACTGCCCTGTAAAATCTAATTCTAATTGCAAGAAACCGCGAAATATAAATAGAAATCATGAACTTCTTGAAAAAAGTGAATGTAAAGGTATACTTTTTCAGTGTGAGACCATCCTTTGCAAGGCAGTTGCTTAATGAAATTATGTTAATTCGCTTTATTTCTCATGGTTACTAGCCAATTCAAATAAACAATAAACAACGTTTCGGCAGATGAAAACATGCTTTCTGAGTAGGGGCAGATCCAGAGCTGGGCTTTAGGGGCCGTCTCCCATGTCCCCGCAATGTGTGCCCCCTTTTCTGAAGCAGCTCAATACGCTTCAGTAAAATAGCAGACTAAATTTTCAAGGCTAACTAGCAGAGAGCTATTTCAAGTTCGCGTAAAAATACTTCAGGGTAAGCTAGAAAAGCGCCATGATTTTGTCCGATTCGATCTGATAAGCTACGCAAGAGCACAAACGACTGCGTCACTCGTCCGAGTCTCCTATCCAGAAGTATCAAATGCAAATTCGCTATAAATATTGGATTTGCCGTTAATTATGGCAGCTGAATTTCGCGAGACTTAAGCCAATTTGGAGTAAATTGATTAAGCCATGAGGAAAAAAGCTTAATTCGGCTAATCTTGACCCAAACAAGTAGAATGTTTAGTATGAGTACGATAGCAGACAATTCAAAAGACATAAATAAAGTTGATGAGGGAGTGGAATGTAATTTAGGTCCCAAGCTGTCTATAGTTAATAGGCACTGTGTTAATGCAAAAGCTTTTCGATTAAGAACAATCAACAATGCAACTCGTTGTCAAACAGGGAAGTTGTCCACAGCGATCTATCAAGTGTACATCTTCAGGTAAAGAATCCCAACCTGTATTTCTTTTCATTTCATTTCATGAAAATGAAATGAATGAAATGAAAATATGAAAATGAAACCTGTACAGTATTTTAAAAAAAAGTTATTTTGCGGAATTCTTCATTTAACTGTTATTTTTGTCAGAATCTTATTGCAAATTTAGGTTATATTTAGGTTTATTATAGTTATCAATTTTGTATCTACCGCATCAGTCTTTACGAATGTGAATTTATTGCCGTTGTACTATCAACGATCTCACAGAAGTGTACAGAATGACCGATCTAGGTTCAAAAAAATCACAATACCTACAGTAAGCATCCTGGCAGAAAACATGTATCCGTCCGGAGAAAATAGTAGCACTAATGCAACTTAGCTAAGGAACCTGAAACAACCAGAAGCCAAGTTAAGGAATGAGTTGAACACAAGGTTAGCCTATATGAAACTTCTTTGCCTAACTGAAACGATATATAGCTATGGTAAACAGTTGTGATTAGGCAAGTGGACAGACGAACTGAATAGGGAGAGGATGCGAGATTAAGCTGCAAAATTTATCCTGCTATGTCGGAGGACCATAAAGAACACCTAGCAAGAGCCTGTTTATATGCTCCAGGAAAGTGGGCTAGCTCGTTTTGATTTCTGCGCAGAGGGTACGAGTTCTAGATACTACATCTCGAAAGATCGAGTATATTGTTATCAGACGACTATCATATTTCGCGCAGCCAGCATAGTACTCTCTTATCTTAACTTTTGACTGCTCTACTTCAATACGGCTTTTTTTTAGACAGCAAATGAATGGGCAGGTCTTGATGCAGAATACATAAGGCTTAGAAAGTTTTAAAGGGAGATAATGCATGTTAATGTCGAAGACTATAGTTTAGTGGGTGGAGCCTTAGCAATTTCTAAAGATTAAATCCATCAGTTCAAGCAAAATAGCTCACCCGAGCACAATCTTGCATGAATTATTGCGGTCTTAAAATTACGACAACTACAACTGGCAATGGCAGTCTGCTACGGTAGCTACTGCCTATGCGACGTTGTATCCAAAATGGTCTGGCACTCACGATTTGACTATACATAGTTCGACTTAGTGTATAGCGGAAAGTCAATTTTTTTTGACCAATATATATATATATA
>OLMO02000003.1:10132852-10160210 GCA_900291935.2 Cassiopea xamachana | reverse complement strand
TATATATATATATATATATATATATATATATATATATATATATATATATATATATATATATATATATATATATATATATATATATATTTACTTCACTTGAATTCAATGAGATATTTCTGTGTGAGAGGAAAGTATGAGGTTAGCTCTCCTGTATTCTCATTAGTTTCATATTTTTATTTTTGTTTTAGTAAGTAATGTCGGGGAAAGGCCGTAGGGCCTATAACAAAGTCCTGACAAAGGAAAAACTAAGAAAATGGGGAAGTTTAAGTAGAGAGGGAGATAGCATCAAGTTTGTTGATGTTAGATTAAAAAGATGACAAATTGTAGGATTCAGGGAAATTAGTGGGTGGCAATGAGTTCCACAGTTGAGAAGTTCTAGGAATGAAAGATGATTTGTGAGCTAGAGTTCGTGGATTAGGTAGTGCAACTTGGCAAGGGTGTGAATGGGTAAAGCTTCTGGTGGTTCGAACACGCTTCACTGGATCAGGAATAATATTCTTGATTTCGTGAGAGCAATGACCGTCATATGGCTCTTCGTGGTATCACAGTAAAAATGCGGGTCTTACCCTCTCACTAGTTGGTGGCCCCTGATCTACTGTAAAACCTGCCTGTTAAAAGGCACGTCCCCTATCTGCAAAAGTATACGGGTTACCCTTACTTGACCACGAAATACGGAATAAAGTGACGAAATTGCGATGGCATCACAAAGCAATTGTTTAAAAGCTTGTGTTTTTAAAGTTTTGATTTGAGGTCAACTTCTGCCACACTACAGCTTTCCGATGATTCACTATAGACCATCCTCTAACCACCACCCAATATTCCCTTTCAGGAATCTCGACCCCCAAACAACATCGGACTGCAAAATTCAGCTCGAGATGACAAAACTAGCACAATAGCTGGCGTCGCGGTAGCTCTGGCGCTGGTCGGCATTGTAGCCCTAGTAGTGTTGGTGATTCTGTGCAGCCGCAGGAGGAAACGAAATCGTAACAAGGCAATAGAGATCAAAACAAGGTAATTCAATTCAATTTAGTACTAATATTCACGTCATTCATTCACTTATAATACAAAAAGGCAAGAAAATATCGAGGTACATTCTAAACTCAGCTTTGTCTTGTTCACCTGGTGAAATACACATTTTTTATTTTATAAGAAATGTTATTCAGCCCAGTATTGAGACTTTCTTGAGTTTTTCACGATTCCCATTATCAAAACTCTCTTACAACTTTCTTAGGAAAATTTTTGACTTCAGATGTTTTACGCACACACATTAAAGGAAAGTGAAAAGGCGCCATGTACACATGAAATGATGATGAATTTTAGTAAATAACAGAAGTTAAACTGGTAGAGGACAGCCAAAATACGATATATTACATTTTGTACACAGACAAGTCCAACTATACATACATGTACACTTTAAAACTTTCTTTGGTCTTGAAAATCTGAACTTTCCTAAATTGTTGAGCAGTTAAGTACTATCTTTTTATAAACCATTTTCTTATAAATAGAAGATTGTATTTATGGCTAATAGCACATACATGAATCAAGCACAAGCTGGAGATATAAAATTTCTACTAACAACAGTTCAGAGCCTTGTAAAGTATTTTCACCATAAAAGTGCTTATATGAAGCTTTGGGCTTTCAAGACCACAAGCAGAAATTCGGAAGGAGTGCAAGGGGCATTTTAATCAACCAAAGTACTTTAGGCTTATTGCTCTAGCTATCAGTCCACTTTGAGCTACAACGTGAGGTATTCCCTTATTCCATTTTTGAAGAAGGCTTAGCAACTTTACAAACAATTTAATTTGAAAAGAAATGTTCAGGCAATATGACGTTCGATTGAGGAAGGCTTGGTCAAGTTTCAAACATTGTATAGAAGGTATTCAGTCAGATGTGTGATTCAGCTATCTACCTCTCAGGTGTGTCGTGGAAGGGGTGACTCAGTCCCCCTTCTTAAAATTATGAGAATTTTTGGGGGGCTCAGACCCCTTTATCAAACATTAGTTAGGCTGGAAGAGTTCTTGATTATGCACTTGTGAAAAGAGGATAGAGGAAAGGTACGTTCCTATCAATAGAACAAGAATGCTACAACTCTAAGCTGGCTTTCTCCTTAGTTTAATACTTTCACATGTACAGCAGTAGTAAGTAAATTATTGCCAGAATTTCCAAAAAGGGCGTGACCTAGGGCGTGGCCAATTTCTTTCCTACAACACAGTCCCCTTTCTTACAGTTTTAGGACGACGCCGCTGCTACCTGTAGAGTGCAGTTTTCTAAAAAATACAGCAATACATTGCCTTCTAAAAGCGAAGAAGACTCAGCTTATAGAGTTGATAGCCAAGGAAGGGCTGGCCTTTTTATGTACTCTGAAATTCCTCTTTAAGGGGCACCTATAAGGGATGTCCGCACTTTTGGAGAGGGAGGGGTTAGCAACAATGCGGATAATTGCGGAAAGGGGGAGGGGACTTAGTTGTAAGCAAACAATCTTTTCAGTGACGTCTCTGTCCAGAGAGGAGATGGCATTTAGAGGTTATTTTATCATCATCTGCCTGTGTTAAAGATTGAAAAATAAAGAGGTCAACAAGAAATATGTACAGTGTGCATGTCTTTTTCAAAAAGCTTTTATTTTCCCATATCTATTCCATATCTTAATTGTCTTCCAACTCAGTTTCCACACGGACAATGGGAGGGGTTGTTAAGCAAAAAGCGGACAGGTATGGACAGGGGGAAGGAAGGGGGTTGAAAACTGACAGAAATGTGCGGACATCCTTTATGGATGATCCCTTGTAAACAGAATGCGTGAAGTGATTAACAACCTTTCAAGGGTAAGGATATTTACCGCAAGCTGTCAGTGAGGCCTGATGTGCTTTGGTCAATTGCAACAATCTACAAGCGATTAAAATCGTTTCTGGGCAAAAACAGATTCAATTTAGTTCATACTGTTTACAAACACCATCCCAATCCGGATTATAATATTTATATTCGGATTACGAAACTCTGTTGTTGTATTAATTTTGCTAACAGCGAATCTGAAAATATTTATCATGGTGGTGGTAAATTCGTTTTTATAGGAACTTCTCACAATAGTCTAGGTAGAAGCCTCAGGCCCTCAATTAATCATGAATGATCAACAATTTACTAATATGGTCAGCGGCAATCGTTGAAATTGAAAAAACATAACACGAATTTTAAAACGCAGCCTTTGCAGGAAATGTGCCAAAGTAACTGCCTACAAGTACCAAATACGATCTTTCACTGGGGCTGCAAGGGCAAAAATTTAAGAGACTTAGAAATGGAACCACAAACCCATCCCCTTAAATATTTCACACTTTTATGCAGATTATATAAATACCTATATATATATATATATATATATATATATATATATATATATATATAAACATTTATATTTATTTATTTGTAATTCAGTAGGTAATGGCTGACAGAATCTATACTTCTCGTGAGTGGGCTACCACAATTATATACATATATACACACAAACATATATATATTTATATATATATATATATATATTTATATATATATATATTTATATATATATACACATATATACACGCAAACATATATATTTATATATATATATATATTTATATATATATATATTTATATATATATATACACATAAATACACACAAACATATAATATATATATATATATATATACATATATATATATATATATATATATATATATATATATATATATATATATATATATATATATATATATATATATATATATATATATATATATATATATATATATATATATATATATATATATATCTGTTTATGCATATGATTATGTGTGTCAAATCGATATAAAATGTAACAGAAGACTTCTCTTTCAGCAATAACGATGCTGCAGTTGTTACCATGCCTCTCACGATGGAAAATGGTAAGGCTGTAATTCATAGCAAGATAGAGCTTGTAGTGAATAGAACTCGACTGTGTGAAAGTACATACTAGATACAAGACTGAGTTATTTCATTTTGCTGTCCATTAGACTAGATATTACTGGGTGAAACATGAACAATAGGCCTAAGAATTTAAACATTGCTTTAAACAGGAGTAGCGAGGAAGGATAAGAGGCTATTTAGGGTTCGTGTTCTGGTAAATAGATAAAATCTAAGGACTTTTTAAGGAGTGTTTAAGGACAAACAGGTAATTTCTGAGGGGTAGTTTTTGTGCGTTTCCTTGACAAAAAGCAAATCACATCCTTAATAAATCTCCAGCTGAAAATCCTCTCACCCAAGAATTGATTAGATATAACAAGTTTTTAAGGAATTTTCTTCTAAAATGCATGAACTTAAGGAGTTTTAAGCACCCTTAAAAACGTAAGATACATCATGGAGTTTTTAAAGAGTTTACGGAGTAGCACGAACCATGATATACTGCGCTCTTTCCGGTGATAATGACCCATTTTCTATACTTTGCTGACTACATCTAAGCCCCCTCGTTGGAAATCACCCCCCGTAAAAAATTCCTGGCCCAGCACTGATTTTAAATAGATATCGTTCATTTTTTAGTCCCTGACAAACTCCGGGACGAGGAAGGCACGACATCGGACACAACTATAGATTCACCTGTAGGACAAACTTCGGTGATACGAAACGGCACACCTGACAATCTGCCAGCAGCGAATGGAATTCATTTGAAAGCAGACCCAACAGTTGGCGGGTCCAAAAAGAGTGGAAAAAGGCACAAAAAACCCAGGCATGCCAAAGAAAATGGCACGGCCGAGCAACAGCGACTTTGCAAGGGACATCAATTAAATGGTACAACAGAGCATCAACAGTTGAATTGTGACAGAGTGTCACATCCAACAAACAGATCCAACCATTATCCAAAGAACCATGCCTTTCTTGGCGCAACTGCAACCAACATGGCTAACGGACACCATTATAAGGACGGGTCTTTGGAATGTAACGTATAAGAGAACTAAGTAGCATTTACGTAAATTACTGATACACAGCGTAATGATAGAACTTGGTTTGGATTCCTTCATGACCGAGTCACTTCACAGTATTCTTCCTAAAGCCATTGTATGTTGTGATATGATGTATGACCAATTTCTATAACTAATCTATCATGCTTGTATCCTTAGGTCCAAAACTGTGATTGAACTAGCACAACCGATATGAGTAAGTGGAAATATGGCTTGCAGGACCATTCCACACAAAAATTGCTCCTAACACTTCCTTTCTACAGTCAGTGGGTTTGTGACCCTGTTTCTACTCTCAGGAATAAGTTTAATAAGCATGCCAAGAAATAAGTTAAGAAATGTGGCTCAGATGATCGCTTGAGAACTAAGGCTACTAGCAGCATCAAGCCTAAGGTCTATGCTATTACTTCCCTTACTCTGCCCAACAAAAGAAACTAAAAGGCTGTTAAACATGTGAATTACACGACAACAAGTTGGCTCATAAGTCTCTAGCTAAAGAATGTATTGCAAATTATTCATGTTAAACTGAACACTACAGGCATAAATAATGTAGACTAAGGCAGAGGCTTTAAGGGGCTAGTCATTTATAACTCTGGGCGATGGGGAAGGGTATACTTTAGTAACTGTTCAACAGCTTTGTACCCCTCATATTTTTGCTGAAAAATTTACTTGAAAACTTTCCAGACATACTCCCAATTCTCCTCTGAGAAGTTGTCATACCCTCCCCAATTTTAACGCACCCAGATATCCAGAATTATAAGTAAGTGGCCCCTAAATGCTATTGAACAGGTAATATAAAACCTGTATATTTGACAACTATAACAAAGTTCTCTGTCTTTGCTGTTGGCTATTGAGCTGAAAACGTTTAATTGAGCTCATGATTGAGCTGAAAACATGTTTCTAAAGCTTTCCACTTACTTTTCACTTCTATAAATACAGGCACACTGTAGTGGAACATGTGATATACTCACAGCATGCATGCCCAGCTTATGTAAAAGCTCTCATTGTAATATCACATCAGAGTTGGCTCAGGGAATTAAATTAGTCTTCTTTTGAGTTTAGAACTCATCCAGTTGTATTCAGTTCAACATCTTGTTTCTTCTATGTTTGTAGAGGTTTTGTAAACTTAAGTTTGAATTGCTTTGTTTTGTAGCATTGTAGAGAATTTCCATTAAAGTAGTTCTTCAGATAGTTTATGTTTCTTTTCATTTCCAAATAACTTCAAAATTTCAAAATTAAACAACTTAGGGTTGGTTTACTTGCACAGAGATTATATGATACAGTGTCAGAGTGTCTATTGAGGGCAAGTGGGGCATTGCTGCACCAAGGCTTTTTGGGAAATAGCTTTTTATGAATGGAGTCATTGCTTCAAAACTGCAACAAGATAAAGCAGAATTTGCTCTCCCATCACTAGCACTTGATCTGCCTAGTGCATTTTACAGGATGAATCATGCAAGGTCATGCACTCATAGCACTTTATGTTATGGTAAAGGCAAAGGCAGTCCCGTATACTTTCGTGCGTAGGGGAGTGCCTGTTAGATAGGACACTTATCCTGAGCCATCAGCATATGAGGTAGGGTGGCCAGCTCCTTTCCTCACTGCCTTTATCTCCCCAGTGTTGCCACCAGGTACCCATTCACTGTTGGGTGAATAGTGAGCGAGCATTCAGCATCTCAAACTGTAGACCTTCCAGAAGGGAGGCATGTGCTCTAACCACTATGCCACCTCACCCATGATATTGCATGGTTCTCCCCAAATAATAGATATAGCCAATCATATGATCTGTTTGCATTTTGTCAGTGATCCCATGCTGCTTCTACAGCAGACTCTTGCATTCTTTTCGGGCACATTCCAGTTTGTCTTACTAAGTTCAACTCAACTCTGAAAATTTATCAAGATAGAGCTCTTAGTACAATTGCTATTGAACTCAAGCTGCCATCTGATTGGTTTAAAATTATTTTAGCAAATATGACATTGACTAAGCAGGGCAGGATGGAATATGCCCTATCCAGCCATTGATAACACATTCTGTGGGGCTACAGTCAGCATTTTTGTTCACCACAGTAATATGCATCTTCATTGAAATTCATACTGTATACAGCCTCTTAACAGATCCTTTTAATCATTGGTCAGCACAAGGTAAACTTGAAGTGAAGTGACTAGCACCTCACCAACAGTATGATAAGTCTTGAACAGTAAGGGGAAAAAATTTTCTGGGCTGCACATTTAAGCTGTTTGAGGGGTGCTAGATATCCCATCATACTTCAGTGTGCCCTACCAACCAGATTTCTCACATGCCACCAATGCTATGCAGATACACATATTTGAGTCAGGGCACCTCATTGAATTATTTGCAGGTACTACCATATCAGGAAACAGAATAGAAGCTCAGAGTGGAAGCTCATAAATTATTAAAAATTCAAAATTTCCGTTACTCAATATGTGCTGTGCAAATGCATGTTCATGGTGAAAAATTGAAATATCACTTATCACACAAAATATAAAACTTACATTATGCCTAAAAGATTCTTGTGTTATACTTCAAGTATCTGTTCAAACTTTCTCCTTCTTCCGTTTAGGAGCTTGAGAGTAAGCTTTCATTATTAGACACACACTGAATGTAAATTTATACTTCTTGTGCTGTGCTGAAATCAAATTTGAGAAGACTTGTTGAGTGCTAAATAACTAAGAAACTATGATCGCTCTCAAGGGGCTATTAAAAAGTATGTATGCTCAATTTCATTGATTTTTGGACCCCCCTCGCCCTTTATATGGTTTTATACCTTTTTGAGGTACCCCCTCCCTCTGAATGTACACACTTTTGCTTCAACAAACCCCCTAGACATTTGAATATATTGTTTATCTCAGTGAGTTCACAGTTTGCAACATTTGATGCATACCTAATACCTCTAAAAATTACATGTTTGCGATGTTGCGTGTGTGCTGTTCAAAAGACAATTTTATTTCTTTTGGATGCTTTGCAAGTAATTACCTTATGAAAATTTCACTAGCATATGTGCATTCTATGAAGAGCCCCCTCCTCCTTGTATGCTTTTGTACGTTTTCTTGGGTATCCCCACCCCACTTTAGAGCATATGTACTTTTTGAATGTCCCCCAACCAAAAACAGTATCTGAAAAAAATCATCCTACAATATCAATCCTACTGCAAGGGCAACAAAGCACTTTTTGAATGCGTGGACTTTGATGACAGTCATACTGATTGTGAATGCAGAAATCTTGCAGATCATTGCTAGATTATGTGATATAGGAACTCCTAGATTAGTTTGCACACTATCTAAAAAAATTCAAGCTCTACTTAAAAACCAGCTGCAAAATTCAATAGTCAAAAAATGCAGAGCTGCATCCATCTTCATCAAAATAAACAAGAACATAATTTACATACACACCACAAAACTATCAAAAAAGAGAAATATGCATATTCTCTGAATGAAAGAATACTAATACCTGAATTATCTGTTAAAATATGCTATCTCTGAGAAGCTTGGTGTGGGCTTCCATGCCATGTTCTGGTTGAGCTATTAGTGGTGCCATTGATTTTAGTGCTAGTCGCTGCACTTCTCTGTGAATGTACTGCATTAAGATCAGTGAATTCTGGTTCCTTTGTGCCGTCTGGTTCTAAAGATTCATCCCCTTTCTCAGCCTTGACAGATTTTGGCCCAGAGAAAGCTTTGCGAATCTTTACTGCAACATACTCACAAGCTGTAATGAACAATAACAATCACACAAGAATGAATCACTCTTTACAAACTATCAGGGATTGAAATATTTATCAGTTTCTCATAGCTACACATAAGAATATTTATCATACGCCCTACTAAGCAATCTAGTATGCACACCAACTTTGATAACATCTGTCGAAAAATCCGCGTTGTTACTAAAAGCACTACAGGGAAGCCTTCTGTGTCGGCAAATTGAGGTTCCACACTCCCCAAATGGCCCTCAGCTTCGTGCCTGTGTACATATCTGCAATAGCGCCGCACACTTTTACTCAGTTCAGTTCAGTTCTCTCATTTTAAAATTCCACTACATACAGATAAATCAGAAATAAAATAAAACAAATGACAACATACAGAATATCTAGAGTAACCCAAATTTAAACACATAAATACATTTTCAATAAGTTTGTAAGCAGGGAATTTTTTAAGGAGGTGTCCGCACTATAGATAAAATAATTGAGGAGAGGACACCACGTATTCAGAATATATTCAAAACTTGCTTATATATTAGAATTTATAGAAATTGGGAAATGAATAGACAAAACATGAATGTGCACTTAGGTACAACCAAATACCCTAAAAGCATCTCAAACATTAGTTTGGTAGTTATTGGTGAAGAAACATATTTTCATATTTTTTCTAAAGCTATATATGGAGGTTGCCTCCCTGATGCTTACTGAGATATTGCTCCATATTTTATCAAGCTCATTGATAAAACTTACCGTCAATTATTAGTCATACCATTTTGATCGATATGCTTGTATAACCTGCGAAATATTTTTCTTCGAAATTTGCTGCAGCAAGTAGAACAACGCAACAAAATATTAGGGACAATGTTTACGGACAACGTTGTTGTGGTTGAGAATGAATTTGTTGTTGATGCTGTGCAAAATGGGGTCTGTGCGTCCATGTTCCATAGAAAAATGTCTAAAGCCTCCCTTATTCCCAACAACGCTTTTTTGAATGCTCTCTAACAGGAAATGTCGAGTTGCTTACCAGCTTCTACTTTGATCCCTAGTTCCATAGAAAAGCTTGCTGATTAATCCATGTTCTTAACAACAAACAGAAAGTTCCTAATTCTCCATAGCCCATTCAAGACCCTCACCGGATGAAGGAATCATAGATCTTAGCGAATTTTTTCAAAGCTAAATGTCGTTGCATGTTCCCTTATCTATAACGCTTTGATTATATTCCGTACTAGGGCGGTTTCACTTTTGGATTTTCCGAAATATTGCTGCGTTTCTTTATTGGAGAATGTCACCCTTTTTAAAACGAAGTTGCACAATGCCCTGCTGTATAATCTTGTTTGGATTTTTGATACTGAAGAAAGGCGATAGGTATATTTGCATTTATAACAACATTTCTTTTATACTGTTCATGAGAAATAAGTGAAGAAACAATACATCGCAGAAGAACAAGTGGAAAGCAATGGGAGGAACATCTGTGTACATAAAAACTCCTATACTTGGTGAGGTTTGAAAGCAATGGGAGGAACATGTGTTTATAAAAAACTTCTATACTTGGTGAGGTTTTGTGTGAGAAAAATCATAGGTAATGGAGCTGGGAGCTGGGCGGTGGGCGCAAACACCTACTTTGAAGAGTAAGATGCTGCAGTTGGGGAAGAAGCAGTTACACCCCAGCTGAACAGTAGGCAGTCTCTACTGCAACCAGACAACGTCTACCCCCATTGATACCTCTCAATATAAGTACTATCAGCAAAACTGAATTAAGAGAAACAAGCAGAGTGTTCTTTAATGGCTCCAAAGTAAATGCTTTTTAAAAGCACAGTTAATAAGTGGTTTATCACATCTTTCATAAGGACTTTCAACTTCAGTCTTTCTCTTTGTCAGAGACCTGAAAAAGTAAGCAGGGATCATCGATACAGTTAAATCGCTCCTCACAGTAAAGAGGAAAACAACAGTACATCAACCAATGAAATTAAGAGTCTAAAATAAATTCCAAACAGATTTAGCCTACAAATTAATTGTAGACACAATGAGAAAGCAATAAAAATACAATCAAGAGACGATATACGCAAATACAATGTATTCTTTAACATTTAGCTGCAAAGTGAAAGCATCCAAAGTGAGCTATCCTTCCACTACTGCCCACACCAAATGGCACGCCAGGGCTCACAACTCAAATATTCAACTCAACTATTCAACTCAACTATTCAAAATACATACTGTATAATTATCCCACTTCTTCTCTGGATCATATGGCTCCCACCTGCTTGCAGGAAAGATATGTTTGTTTCTTTCGTACCAGCTCCGAAGGACCACCTTGCCAGCATGGGACTGCAATATGAAGGAGAATATTAGCATCAAATGTCATTTTTCACTCAGGTTCTCTTGAATACGGTTATGCCTTATAGTCTACAATTGAATCACTAAATCATATATCATTCCTTGCATCAAAAGTTTTAGATGGGTCTACCATGGAGGTCAAATTGCAAACCCCTTCTTGCTTCTAAGGGTGGTCCTGAATGCATGTGTCCCCCGTTTTCTAACAACATCATACATTCTTGACTTTACTAAATGATTCTTTATATGTGCTGAGTGTAGGGCAATTAGATAGAAAGCAATATTGCAAGACTTTTCTTTAGCATTTGTAAGTGTATTGTCAATAGAATAACCTAGGATAATAGGATGAGTGGCCAAGCGGCCCAGCCAGTTCCATTAGTTTAACTGAAGTTAAGCATGGCTGTGTACGGTCAGAAACTGCATGGACGACCTCTAGATGAACGACCAAAACAGCTCACTCCACCGTCCTTCGGAAGAGACGTGAAATTAGGGGTCCCATGCCTGGATGCAGCATGCATAGTAGGCCTAAATTAGCTGAAAGGCTATGTATAACAGCCTACTCAAAATAAAGTAAACAACAATATAAAGTAAACAACAACAAAAACAAAAGCAATTTATGACATGGATGGTTTTCAGTAACTTAATTTGTAGAAAGCGATGACAAGTTTCTTCATTACCTTAAAATCAATGAAAACAGCAAGACAAAATAATTATCAATATATTAAATCATATTCTACGTGCCAAATACAGCAAAAACTATGAAAAACAAAAAGAACTATGAGAATACAGAAATTTAATCATTACACCAATCTACAACTTTCCAAAAGAAACAAATCAGCAAAAAAACGAACCTCATCTTTTTCAACACGAGCATCACTTTTAATTCGAATATCCTCACGAGCGTCAAAGGTAAACAATGGGCCACTCTTTCCACGAGCTTTCGTAAGAATGAAATCGTAGAATGTGTAATGCTAAAATGGTGACAGAGTTGAGGTTTCAAATACACGTAGAACGATAAAAACTTTCGAGACATCATGTCTCATCCTCAGTTAATATAAAAGTGCCAGTGAGAGGTTTTATAAATGAAGTTGGGGAAAACAACAAGCGGGAAAAACAAGTGGGAAATCACGAAAAGTAAACTCACGGGGAGACCATAAATGGAAATGAACTAAAATGCCTAATTGGGGAATACCACCAACCAGCGAAAACACTCTATATATATATATATATATATATATATATATATATATATATATACTTCAGTATATTGCTCTGCCTATCGCATTGAGCACTCTGACTTTAAAGTTCTTTGAATTGTAATATATATATAAATATATATATATATAAATATATATATATACATATATGTAATATATATAAATAAGTAAATAAATACACCCCCCCCACACACACAGATTATATATATATATATATATATATATATATATATATATATATATATATATATATATATATATATATATATATATATATATATATATATATATATATATATATATATATATATATGTATATATATATATTTATATTTATATTTATATATATATTCATATATATATATTACAGTATAAAATAGAATTATAATTCACAATGTATTCTACTTTTTATACTCACAACTGTTACTTACATGAGGAATAATCAAATCTTCTTTTACATACATTAGATGTTCTACACCAGCCGCTCTATTGGATATGAAAACATTGTTTAATAAACAATTCTTTGGCCTTAAATAAAGGCATTAGAATCAAATAAAAAAGACATTAAGGGTTAAAAAAGACAATAGAGAAAAAAACTAAGTGAAATTTCAAGACGATCTGGAGGGACGTACGAGTTACTTTACCTCAATTCAGTAAACTGGTTCCTTAGATCGTACAGACATTTTTGCAAGAACTTCTGAATGGTATCACCCTTTTTCATCTGCAAGACATTAACCAAGCTACCCAGTTTACATTTGATAGCTTAGAAGCAAAATGTATCATACCAGTTCATTTACAATAAGGTAGGTGAAATCTTTTCTATAATAAATATATTTGTCGAAATTAAAAGAACATAACACGCAAAAAATTAAACTGTAGAAGACTTGGATTTTAAGTAATACACCTTGAATTTTGTGGTTCAATCAAACGTTAAACCATTAAACATGCCTCTTAACATGCGATCCGAAGTCATCCATCTAGCCTTCTCACTGATAGCCCAACTAAGACTTTCCAGAATAACAAGCATTTCAAAACGGTGGTACATTCAACTAATATCTGGAATATGTGTCACTTTTAGTGGGCACAAAAATTGAACGGAACAGAGCTGCTAATCTTGAAATGGTATGAAAACTAAAGCCTGGTTTCCACAAAACTGTTTAATGTCGGCGACCCACCGGCGACATTGCTACTGAAGCATGTTTCCATATAGTTTTCACTCACCGGCGAGGAGCTCTCCTCCGTAGAGAGTATTAAAATGCAACGGAAATGAAAGTCATTCTTAGCAGTATTGAAGCCAATCCAACTTCTGAAACTGCCGGCGATCCACCGGCGATCCACCGGCGACCCACCGGCGACCTACCGCAGTCATGTTTCCATATACATTTCTCGAGGTCGCAGGCACCGCGATGGACAAGGTGAACAAGTTTCAACTTTTTTTCGATGTCTGCGGTGGGTTGCCGGTGGGTCGCCGGCAGTTGAAATGAAGTGTTTCCATTAAAGAAGTCACTGTCGCCCGTGAGTCGCCGGTGGGTCGCCGGCACTAGAAAGTGATAGGGAAACCAGGCTTAATATCACAAAACTGGCCTCAACTCAAACTAATTCAAATACACTTACTCGACAAGATTTCCTATGCCCAGATCCATCCCAATAACTATACGTAACCTCAACATCTTCCTCTGTGAAGGAGATATTTCAAAAAGCAAGTTATAATCAGTACATAGCACATGCAATTTTATGCCAACACGAAAACAGATTTGCATAGCGAAAGAGGCACAAAATCGTTAAGATGAATGTAGATAGTTGGCAGTTATGTGTAACACCATAAACATAGGAGCCGGGGGGCAGGGTGGCTAGAGCCCCCTAGGTTAGGTAGAAATCCGTTTCACTCGGGCAAATTTTCTGAAAGAACAATAGGAAATTCGGGCAGAAAGTTTACAGAAAGTTTACAGTCTCCCTACATTTGACGTCCTCCTACGCCCATGTGCAACACAATGCTTGATATGAAAGAAAAAAGCGAACTACCTTTTATCTTCTTTTGCTTTTCAACCCATTCTTCACGAAGCCTTTCACGCTCTCGCTTTTCTTCTTCCTTTGGGTGAAAAGATTGACAATATCAATTATATTTTCAAGGCTCAGTACTATTATTCAACATTAGGTTGTTTCATGATTTAGGATCTAATTTAAGATGATTTTCAAGATTCAATTGAAGATTCGGTCCATTAATTGCGAGCTTGTGTCAAAATATTGTGTCAATAAGCTTGCGAGCTTATTTCCCCATTTACTTGCTAGCTACCCCCTTAATTATATTATACTTCCTTAACTAAGGTTCTGAACATACCTCTCGTTCTCTATCTGGCAAAAACGATGTGTCAACATGGGGGTTCTTTGTTATCCTCTTTGTAGCTACAATTGCTGAAGTGGAGAAGGTGATTGGTTCAATAACAGTCGCAACATGTTGGCAAGGCAGCTACTCAATCAAAGAATTAAGATAGAAATGAAAGAATCAATAAAATATTAAAGCATCATATGGAATGACATACTAAACCAAATAGGAGAATTCTCCATGAAATTTCACACATTGATGCCATCATCAGTGGTGGGTGACAATGATGAAGGTATAGGTGGTGATGGTGACGATGATGATGATGATAATGATGATGATGATGATGATGATGGTGATGATGATGATGATGATGATGATGATGATGGTGATGATGATGATGATGATGATGATGGTGATGATGATGATGATGGTGATGATGGTGATGATTGATGATGAAGGCGATGATGATGATGATGATGATGATGGTGATGATTGATGATGATGATTGGCAAGTGTGATAGTAATTGATGATTCTTATGATGACAATGATCTTGAAAATGATAATGATTGCCATGAAAATGATCAATCACTAAATCAATACCTGTTTCATCATCATCGTCATCATTGTCATCTTCTTCATCATCAACTGCAAAGGACAAAGCTGATATTTGTTTGGCTTTTGCTTTCTCTTTTTCTTTTTTCCTTTTTCTTTCTCTCCTCTCACTGAAACAAACAGAAATCTCCTGCCTTGATGCTAGTGTGAGATATTTTACTGATTATGAAATACAGCATCACTTAGCACTGATTAATTATCAGAAAACTCAACAGCATACCCAGTAAAATGAGCTATTAAATGTCATACTATTACAAGGAAAATGTTTTGTTATTCTGCACTTAAAAAACAATGACAGGAGCTGTTTGTTAAGCAACTTCAGCATGAAACAGGACAATGACATCACAAATACCCATTAACTGAACAAAAGTCAGTTATCCATTTAGCTAAACAAGATCAATTTGCACACGAATGCAGCCATAAAGAGAGGCGGTAAGTTTTTGTTACATTGTTTCTTGGAAGCTTAATATGACAAAATTAAGGAGTCAAAACAAAATAACTTCGCTATTCATACAGTTCCTTGGATTCAGTTGCTATTCTTTTCTCATGTTCTTGAACTATGTTTTCCTGTTTTGCCTTCATTTCATCCAGTGTAACCAACCCTATATAGGTTGAATAATGCTTAAAGCTTCATTGTTCATTACTAACAACACTTAACTGACATAAACTGTTACAATCAATCATAGTACAAGGCCGTAATTTCCACAAAAACTTTGAGGGGGCTAATTCCTAGCGTAATTTAGTGGGCCTTGGCTATCGCCTAAATCAGCTGGGGGGTCTGGGGGGTGCTGAAAGCCACCCAGCGGGTCCAGGGCAGAGCTCTGGCAGGGGTCCAGGGGGCGGAGCCCCCGGAAGCTCCAGAGATTTTGCCATCTCTGACGCCTTAAAATGACTTAGGATCACGAAAGTTCTCTTTCTGTGCGGTAATAGAAAAACACCAGAAATAATTACTGTATAGCCTTTGTCTGCAAGTGCACAGGTATGGCAAATCACAGAATCACTATCTTCCCGGTAATGCAAAAATGTAAACTGATCAAACCCATTTGGGGTTGAACGCTCGCTTCTGCTTCCCTGTGTCTCTCATAGGACACTTTATTGATCTTGGTTGGTGTGGTTTTTCCGGAAAATCACCAGTAGATGAAGAGCTCTTTCCAGAATCTGCAGATGCCTTTTTGAAAAATGATCTGCTTTCTTTCTCCGCTTATATTTTGTAGACAGAGAAGTCCAATTTGATTTTTCTTTGTATGATGAGTCAATTCGAGACTCAGATTCGAAATTGAGATTTGAAATGAGTAATTTTAATAGAAATTTTAATGAAAAGTTTCTGTTGTGAATTGAAATGTACATTTTTATAGCTTTAAAGCGTCTAAAAATACAATGCCGTTATTAAAACAATTTCTGCAATATAGAAAAAGTCTGGCCTAAGTGTGACCAAATTAAAAAGAAAAAGTTTAGGATATGAAGTGAATATACTGTAGTGCTCCCCCTAGTAATATACAATGTCATTATTGATGTTGATGCATTCTCTGACCTTCTAAACGCAGTATAATTTACATAAAAAATTTTGTATCATCAAAATTATTGGGGGGCTTCAGCCCACCTAGCCCCCCCCGGAAATTATGTCCATGTAGTATAACTGTCATGCTGTAGCTGGAATAAATTGTTCACTCACACAGGAAATTATACATTACTGCATTCAATCATTCAATCAACTGTGATTGAATCAAACAATCAAGCAAATGAATGTGATTGTTTCAAAAAGCAAGCAACTTCTGATGAATCATCTGGTAAATCAATTGGCAAAAGATTTAAGTTGTCATTTAAAGATATATATTTAGGAAAGAAGTCTCCCAGTTGATGACACAAATTCCAATGACATCATGTTTGCAATAACCAAAATGCTTTTGTGACTATTTCATGAAAATGTAAATATAAAATCCAAACAAAGCTGAATCATGAGAAAGGTAAAAGCTAGCATATGTAAAGGTAAATGATTACTGATTGGCTTAATGATGTGTAAGTATGCATCATGATTAGATTGATTCTGACTTCATTCTAATGCTCTGCAATGATAAGCAAGGACTTTACCACAGCACAAAGAAGCGGCAACATTCTTTTCACATACTAAAAGCTTTTTTCTGTCCTACACTCATCAGAGTATGAAAATGTCGGAGAGTGACCTAAGGGTTAAACTAAAGGTCACTATCCAACATTTTCATACTCTGATGAGTGTTGGACGAAAAAAAGCTTTAAGTATGTGAAAAGAATGTTGCCGCATTTTCGTGTTGTGGTAAAGTTCTGTAGTACCAACAGACTGGATAAGCAAGGTATTTTTTCTCCAATCCATAGCTAGCTCTTCAAAAATGAATAGCATACCAATTGTGCTAGACTTAAGTTCTTGCTCAACTGCATCAAAGTGTGATTTGAATTTATTCCCCATAGTCAAGATTCCACCTTTAGATTCCAAGTCCTAGATCAAGTTAAAGAATATATGGTCAAAGCTTGATATAAACAATCCATCCATATCAATCTTTTCAGGTACAAGTGACTGCTATACAAACCAGATATGAAATAAATAGATAGGGGACCAAATGTATATAGACATATAAAATTGATATTCACCAAGTACACATTATTTTTTTATAAGAAACATGTCTATAAGAAACATTAGGCTGAAATTTGGCACAAATTAAGAACAATTTTAGAAACATTGGCAGGATGAGTTTCAGATGATAACTTGCAAGAACTGCTTCTACAAGTAAATTCTTTATCAAACTGACAAGAAAAAGGAATGAACATCCATTACATGCCTCACAAAACCTGAGTAGCCTCTTTCTTGCATCACAAATGCCTAATCTATGTTATTATTGTCATTGAAAGTCTTTAAATTGAAGAAAAACTTAAGGCTGGATTTAACATAATATTAAGAAACATCAATGCTTAAGCCAGAGAGTTTGTTTCTTATAAGCAAACGTTTAAGGCCAAAAAGAATTGTTCAAAACTGAGTTTTGCTCTGCAACGGCATTACGCTGCAATATTTTCTTTGAACCATAAGCGTAGGAGGCAGGGGGGGTTGACTGCAACCCCCCTCCAAGCTGGGCAGAAATTCGTAACTCGGTCAAATTTTTGGAAACAGCAATAGGAAATTCGGGCAGAAAGTTTACAGAACGTTTACAGCCCCCCAAATTTGACGTCCTCCTACGCCCATGCTTTGAGCATGACATACAAAAGACTTTGCTGGCTATTGAGGGTCAACCAGTTGAATATCTTCTTATGTCACAACGGCTATTGTTATGAAAATCTTGAAAGCCAGTGATGCTAATTCCTTACTCAATTTTTTTGAGGTGATATTATTTAACATGGCTAATTTACAATTAAATACTACTACTAATGTATCAGAAAGTAAAGAAAAATAAATCAATTAACATCTGTTGACTTTAAAGGTAATACCTTGGCAAGTTTATTTTTTAGCAGCTCCATCTCTTCCTTCTGTCTTTCCCGCCGCTTTTCAAGCGTCTTAGCTCTATGAGCATCCCTCGATGCGCCTTTATACTGAGCCATTCCTAGTTTCTCTGTAACAACCTATTTAGCAAGGTCAAACTATCTGAATAGGCTGTTGACAAAAATCACTAGGATCAGGGACAAAACTTTGTAATTTTGTCAGACCTTTTTAATATGCCTCGATCCAAACTTTGTCTTTTGTTGTTGTTGTTGTTCAATTTACGCAATGATCTTACAGCCAAACGTACAAGATGTCGTTGTATGATGGAATTGAAAGCAACCAAGAAAATGAGCCTTCTGGCGGCCTTAGCGCCAACCAAATATGTAATTATTATTCAATTACATTCCAGTTTTGTATGAGCCTTTAGAAGGTGCATTCAAAAGAAGAAATCAGTGTACATGACAATAGTTTGAGGAGTTTTTGACAGGCCCCCGATTCCTCTTTATCTTTTTGTATCTTGTAACATTCCATGCTTGCTTTTGCTCTTACTAATTCTCTTTCATTTGATCTCTTTCACAGCTGGCTGGTCATCTAATCTCCAGTTCATGAAGACACAACTTCAGCTAAAGAAAGCATCACAGACCAAAGGGCCTGTATGTATTATCAAAGATACTATAACTCACCCTGTAATAGGGCATTTTTCTTATCTTTGATTAATAATTAGCATAAATTAGAACATTAGCATAAATTAGACCATTAGCTGTGTTTTGGTGACTGTAATAGCATCAAAGCAAGACATATAAGTGGGTTGTTTAATGGGAATATTATTTCTTTCAGAGGAATAAGTCATTGACAAGCAGTGGTCCAGGGTTTCTCACATTGGTAGGTTTCATGACTGATGCAAAATATTTTACTATTTTTTAATAATGATCATACAGGTTTACATGGATAGTCTTTTGCTGCACAAAGTAAAATTATATTGTTTGCTTAGTGTTGCAAGTGTGAAACATTATCCATACTAATTTAAGCTTTAGCTTGTAGCCTAATATTTTTCTTCTGGCACGAAATTGTGAGGCTTCCTTCAGAACTGCTATATTCCATCTCAAGTTCTTTTTAGTGTTATCTGATTAGAAAGATATAATCTAGTAATACAATGTTGTATAGTTTGCAGAATTCCTCCCACCCAAAGCTATTGTTCTTTCACAGGCAAATCTTACTGGAGGGCTTGATCCAAAATCTGGATTCCTTGAGGAGTATGATCCATTCAGACCTAACGATTATGATCATGTGAAAGACAAAATAAGGGCAAAAGAGAATGAAGAACGGCGAGACAGACAGGAAAGAGATAGCAGAGATAAAGACAGAGACCGCCACAGGGATAGAGATCGTGACCGTGACAGGGACAGGAGAAGAGATAGAGATGATGATGATAAAAGGTATATATTGAATGACCAATGATTCAGTTGAATGCTTGCTTGTTTGATTGTTTCTCTTGACTGTTGGGTTATTCCATGTCAAGTGGACCAAAATTTTGATGGTTGGGACTTGACCCATCACAGATTTTGCTATAACTATCCCAGATTGAAGGTATTCAAGGTATTTGCTCACCCATTTGACTAATTCAATTTGAAATCATTGATTAATTGAATGGTCTTGTTGATTACTGATTGGTTACTAGATTATATTTTAGTGCCATTGCTATCGTCTTATAGTGTCATGGCATTTAATACCATAGACAGATCATGGCGGTTCTCTTTCTCTCCATCTTATCCTATCTCTTGCAACATTGGCTAACTATTTTCCATCTTTAACTCTACATCTCTCCATTATCCAATCTAACATCTTCAATCTCTGTCTTCCTCTTGCCCTTTTCCCTGTCATTTCAGCTTCCAGATATTTTTCTCTATCCCTCCTTCCCTTCTCAACTCATGCCCAACAAATCTCCACTGTCTCCTTCTGATAGTGGTTAAAGTTGTCTTTCTGGCCCTACCTTTTCCAACACTACTTCATTAGTCAGTTTTTCTGTCCTTGATATCCTCATCATCTTTCTCCAAAACCACATTCTGCTATTGCTATAGTCCTTTTATAACCTACTCTACATTTGCTTATAACTCTTGGATAAAATATACCCAAAAAGCATCCTTACTTCAAACCTCAGTAGAGTAGTTTTGATTCTCTAATTCTATCAACCATTAAGGAACATGGAAAATTATGTTATTCACTTTGCTCATAGTTGAAGCAACTTATGAAACATCTACAGCTATTGGTATGTTTTCCACCCACTCTGTTTATCCCCCAGCCCCCTTCTATTCCAACCACACTGTTTATCTTGGAGTCAAAAGTAAGCATCTTAGGAGACACCTAGCCATTTTGTGCGGACTTATGCAAAGTGATGGCATATGAATTGGGAGGCTGTTTTTCTGCTATTCTGAATCCTTAAGTATCCTGAATTCTATTTGGCTTCTGGCACTTAGCATGTCTACTCATTTTGATCCAGGCGCCGTGATCGTGATTCAGATAGAGACCGTGAACGTAGAAGAAGAAGAAGAGACAGTGATGAGGAAGATGACAGATCAAGAAGTAAGTTTGCAAGTGTCTTTTCACATCATGAGTCACTAATATGATTGTGCTGTTAACAATTGTAACATGCAGTAACAGTTTTACTAGGCAATATTTTAGTCCATGCCAGGAGACATGTGTGATCACACACATGTCCACACACATGCAAAATCCCTAGCACAAGTGAAAAATTGCCCCTGCCAACATCACTATCAACTGTGCAATTGTACATGCCAAATAGGAAACTCATCACAACTGTGGCACTAGTGATTGCTGCATGTTGCTGTCATAACTCCACTTTATCCTTTTTTTATCCAAAATGAGACATTTGACATGCTTCAGCAAGAAGAAACTCTCTGTCTTAGATGTATGAATCTTGGCTCGCACGTGCAATGCCAATTAATTGAGAGCCATCACTCATGCAGGCAAGAGTGCACATGTTAATTGACACTCTTGCACCATTTTCTTCTAGGCATGGACTAATGTTCTGATATATAGCAGCAACATCTTTCTTATTTCACACCATTAGTATCAATGCTTTGTTTCCAGGAATTTTTCATGCCTTTTCTTACTTAGAACTACAGACTTTTTGTTACATCACAACATTATTTGCCATCTTGCAAAATCCATCAGCTTAATATAATAGTGATCCACTTCTATCAAATTTTTTTATATATCCATATACATAGTACGTAGATAAACAATTAAACTAAACTAAGTAACTACAAGTACAAAAACAGATGATATATACAGTAAATACATACATTAACACAGTGGTCCCAAACCCACACCCCCCAATAGCTGCAGACTACTCAGGATTGGCATGAAATCTTGTTTGGCTAACAAAGGAATCACCATGAAAGGATTCCTGCCAGTGATGTTGTGAGAATTCTTTCAAGAAGCATGTTTTGGTGGCATCCATCTTTACTTGTACTGTCGATAACTTTTGACCTGCACAAGATATAGAAATTGATCCTTCCGGAAATGTGAATTGAATCCTTCTGAACATGCTTACAAAATAATTTCAATTATTCGAAACTATGTGTTATCGGTTGTTTTGCAAAGAAAGTACACTATTTACCCCCAAAAACACACTTCTTGAACAAATTCTCGCAACATTATAGGCAGGAATCTTTTGATGGTTATTCCTATGTTAGCCAATCAAGATTTGACATTCACGCAAGACTACTCATCTCAAGGCAGTCCCCTCTAATGACTTAAGATTTGTATTGCTGCCTTCCATTTCATGTTTTCTTGAATGCGACTTATGACTTCTCACCTCTTCAGGTCAACGTAGCAGCGGAGCAACTATTGCCCCACCACCATCTCTTATGGTTGCACCAATTGACCCAGGTATTCTATATTTGATCTCATTTTACTATACCTTTGAGAATAATACCAGGTCATGTAATACAAACTTTTGCAGTATTTGGGATACTCAGTTTTTCTTATGAAAATGTTCTGATAGCATAGCCTTTCATGTTTTTGAAATTGTATTTATTTGAAGTTGAAGTGCCCCCTCCTTGGTGGAGGAGTTACATAACGGGTGAAGGATCCATTTATTTATTTATTTGTGTTTATTCATTTTCTGGTTATTTTTGTGTAATAGCCACAGGGTTTCCAAGTTACACTACCTAATCCATGAACTCTAGCTCACAAATCATCTTTCATTCCTAGAACTTCTATACTGTGGAACTCATTGCCACCCACTACTTTCCCTGAATCCTACAATTTGTTATCTTTTAAATCTAACATCAACAAAGTTGATCTTATCTCCCTCGCTACTTAAACTTGGCCATTTCCTCACTTTGTCCTTTGTCGGGGCTTCGTTATAAGCCCTATGGTATGATGTAAGTCCCTAGAAGATAATAAAGGCAGAGCTTTCAATAATATTTAGTGGCTGATCCTAAATAGTAGGGGGCTGTGTCTTACGGAATCTCACTAGTATTGTATTTACTTTTTGCCCCTGTTGACTTAGTTCTTAACCATTTTTATGTCATTATGTAGTGAGTTTGGCTGGGTAGTTATGGGTTGTCCTCTAAATTTCCTTGAATTCAAGTTTTGAAAATAATAGTTCATTGCTTTCTGTGCTGGTTTTTCCTGACTTGATGAAGTAAGTAACCAAAGCTTATGTTTCAAAAAGTTCATATGTGCAGATATGATAGAAAATCACAAAGATTTTTCTAGGTATATTAAATATTGCCAACAGTCAGGGTGACCTCCCAAACATTTAAATAGCTTGTTTCCCTTTCAGAGTGTGAAAGGTATCTCAAACTATCCACCCATCAGTTCATCCATTCATCAATCACCCCCATCCATCCAACCACCTGTCATCACATTACAGAGTTTGAAAGTGGTAGCTGGCATTTTTATTACACTGTTTTCATTCCTCATTTAGATGAAATTGAGAAGAAGATTGGTGCTGGCACAGGAGGATTCTCAACAGGGTATGCTAGCTGTATATACTAGTATCATAATGTAAATTAAAGAACCTTATCTTAACCTTATCCTAAACATTAGCCTGGAAGACAAGATTAGGAATGAAATCATCAGAGAGAGAACCAAAGTGAAAGATGTCATTGAAACAGTAAGAGACCTGAAAAGCAGATGGGCTGGACATGTGGCAAGAATGGAAGACAAATGATGGGCCAAAATAACAACTCAATGATACCCAAGGGGTTGCAAAAGAGCAAGAGGAAAAGCAAAGAGAAGAAGGAGGGATGAGATTGAAGAGAAGGTTGGAAATAGCTGGATGAGAATCCCTCTTGACAGAGTTGCGTGGAGACTGCTGTGGAGGCCATCTTCCAGCATTGGCATGACACCCTGATGATGATCTTAATTTTAGGTCATTTTGATTCTGTGAGGAAAAATACTGTCAAGTCTAATGTTCTAAGAAGTACTAGTGGTATATGATTAGTTTGGCATCTAATATACTTAATATTGTTTCAATCCTGCAAGAAAAGATATTGCATCTCCAACTTTTAGATGGCACCATTGTTTAGTTTTCCATTTGTGCTGTTAATGTGTAATGATGTTTTTTCATTTTAGCAATGCAGTTGCCAGTAGAATAATGGCCAAATTTGGGTGGAAAGAAGGACAAGGTAAATAGATAGTTGTAGTGAAAACTGACTAAAGATTTATTTGATTAGTAGTACGTATTGCAACTACATATGTGCGTTGTAAGTGCTAGTGCATAGATGACAGCAATGCTGCCTCATACTGATAGAAAAACTTAGAGACAGTACAATTGTATTTATACACTGTCTATCTACATATTTTTTTATCAAGGCCTGACATGCAGAAGGTTGTAGAAGTTAAGGAATTTGCATTACTAAAGACAGAACCCATAAGGAACATCTCAATTTCAAAAATTTTTTATCTCTTCCAGCATTTAAGAATAAAGAAGCTTGTTCAATTCATTGCTGTCAAATATGCAGCAATTATGTGTGATCCACACAGCCAGTATTTCTTAGGCACATTACTATTGCAACTTTCAGTGTTAGATAATGGTCTTATATTAAGTGAGTGGAGTTTATTAAAAAATAATTGAGAAGTACTGTCTTAATATTTGTCATGAATTTTTTTCTCAAAGGCCTTGGAAGAGATGAACAAGGCCTAAGTACCTGCCTCCAAGTGGAGAAGACAAGCAAAAGAGGTGGCAAGATCATAAACAAAGACAAACTTGTCATTGAGCAAGGTTTGTTAGTGACATTGCTTCTATCTTACAAATCATTATGATGTTGACAACTGTTTTGAATATTGCTTTGGTGAGGAGTTGGTTTTACCTGTAAGATTTTCTGGCCTTCATGGAAAGACTCATATGCAGATATAGATACCCACTGAGACTCTCCTCCTTTAAGTAATTCCTTATATAAAAGTTATTTCCTTTATTCTGCATTTATTTTTCTGTAACGTTATTATTTCTGTAAGTAGTTAGTTGTTTGTATCATTAGACTTATAAATTGCATGTAGAGATTTTAAAAGACATATGAACTGCACTAATCTATGAACTGATTAATTAGTTTACCAAAAAGTTTTTGCGTTACATTTAATTCCCATTTAGCATCTTTCTAGTGCTATTTACTAGGGGAAATTAATGCATACACGTTTTTTTTATAAGAAAATCATTATTTTGCCTGAGCCTCAATTTTCTTTACTTTTCCCGAAATTGAGCCTGAGATTTTCTGAAGTTTTTCTTAACTTTTACTGAAATAAACTGGCTAGAGTGGTCTAAACTTTCGTTAATAATATTGTCCACTTGAATTTGAATTCCATCTTTAACATTTTGAATGCAATAACGACAAAATACCGATTGTTGGCCTATAAAAACACGTAATTTTGGAAATTGAGCCTCGTGATTTTCTTACGATTTTCTTAAGATTTTGACGATTTGATCCTCATTTTCTTATAAACTTTTTTCTTATAAAAAACGTGTATTCATTTGAAATTGTTTAGTTAATGTTCATGTATGAAACCAAATCTATTCATTTTTATTTTATAGTTTCCAGTTTCGTACGATCTTTTTCTTAGAATCCAACTCTAAAGAACAGCCACCAGATGACGGGAACAGCGCACTGTTGAAGAATATTTCAAAAGTTGTCATGCTGACGGTAAAATCTAGAGTTTTCGTCTAATATTTGGGATAGCCTATTTGTTTGCAAAATACCCTTTGGGGATAAAAGTAGCGTGTCAATATCCTTGCAGGGAATTTCTTTCAAATTTTCTCTTTAAAGCTTGAACTTGAGCTTTATGGAAACATCGAAATGGATTCTTTTATTTCTGTGCACATTTACATATTAGTTTCTCCTGTTTTCATTTTGCCTTCGTCTCACACCGCTCATTTTTCACAATTCGGTCTTTCTAGAGCTAAAGTAGTTTATAATTTATAAATATCAGCAAGATAAAGAATATTGAAATAAAAATATTGTTTTTGACTATGAATCGAATTAAGATTTTCTCAGGACCCACCAGTCGTTCTTGAAACTAGCTTGAATCACGGACCATAGTAAACCGGATGCGATAAAGAGAAAATAATGGTTTGTTTTCCCATGCTAACAGATCTTGCTATGTTTTCATAGAATATGGTCGGACCTGGTGAAGTTGATGATGAACTACAGCCGGAAGTTGAGGAAGAATGCCAAACCAAATATGGAGAAGTTGCTAAAGTTATTATATTTGAGGTAGGCCAGTCTTGTGGAATGATTAACGCTCCACCGTTTTTTTCGTGAAATTTACACCAGCATATGTGTTCGATTCTGTTTCCTAATTTAGAGTCAGCTAGCTCAGCGATCCACTAATTAACAAATTAACCTCTTGTTGCATGACGAGCCCGATGTGGATAGAGGCTATTATTCGTCGACAAAACACCTCGTGTAAAGCTATGAGAATTTAAAGAGCTATGAGAATTTTAACATGTCAAAAAACCCTGCTGATATTGAGGATGTTAATTTACGAATTTAAAATTACTCTATTTGCTAAACTAGTTTGAGTAAATTTATAATTAAGATATTACTAGGGTTAGGACAATTTTAATGAACGTCAGCGCCAAAAATATGAGTTTCTTTTGTCGCTATTCACTTTACTTAGTTGTCTGCGAATCTCATCATGAATTTCAGCTCGTTAAATTACTAACTTTTTCTGAATCTAATTGTTTATCTGGGAATAAGAAGTACTCCATATTTATAACTGTAATTTTTCTATCATAACACCGCAAAATCCCGAACAAAAGCCCCCGAATATAAGCGCTCCTGTACACTAACGCAAATAGCCTTCTTAATATAAGCCCCCACCGGAATATAAACCCAGGGATTAACATTTGGGATTCAGTGTGCATAGTTCAGGATAATGAAAGAACATGGAGAGAATATAAAGCTTCTGTATTTACTTTATCCTTTTGTGAAGTTTTACGCATTAGATGTTGCTATTAGTTTCTCTGATTGGACATCGAATGGTGAATTTTTTGGCATACACAAGTCATCTGTTGACCCAAAAGACCATCCAAATATAAGCCCATTAGCCCAGGGCTTATATGTTCGGGGTTTTACGGTATATGATATTTATATTTTTTATATTATATCTAATATATATATTTACATAGTTTATATATATATATATATAGATACTCAATAAAAAACTTTCGCCGTATCTTCAACATACTGATGAAGCTATGGCGAAACGTTTTCAGAGTTGGAATGTTTTCTTGA
>OLMO02000003.1:10109040-10132752 GCA_900291935.2 Cassiopea xamachana | reverse complement strand
TGTATATACATATATATATATATATATATATATATATATATATGTATATACATATATATATACATATATATACACAAGGCACTAACATTAATTCCCTACACCTTATATTATAGCTCCTTGAAAATGATGTCATTTAGTAACTAGGCTTAAAATCACCTTTGAAATAGACCTAGAATGATAGTTTGCTCAAAAAACATGCATTTATCACAATATGTTAAGATGGCTATCTGGAATATTTTTGTTAACCTCTAGATGCCTGGCGCACCCGACGATCTAGCCGTGAGGATATTTATTGAATTCAAGAGAAACGAAACTGCTGTAAAGGGTATGTTGGTGCTTCTCAGCGCTGTTGGAATGAGAACAATTTAATTTCTATGTGCCTGTGGGAGAGAATGGAATCTTATGTAGCTCATTCATTCTCCATTCGTCTGTAATTCTTTTAGAAGCATGCCCAGTAGTCAGAAAGATAGTGACACTCAACAAGAATTTAAAAGGAGAATAAGACAGTGGGATGGAAGTTGCTGCAACTGCAGATTGTGTAAAGTTTTTGTTAAGGATCTAAGTTTTTTAGATTAGTTTGTAGCTAACAATTGCTTGTAATGATATCGTTCTTAGTTATTTTTCTCTTTAGTTTTAGCATTAGTTGGTATTAATTAGCTTTCTTCTAGCTAAATTTTAAATAGCCATCTATAAACAAATTGATGATGACATTGATGATGAAGCATTTCACTACCACTAAATACCGCATACGGAATCTACTGTGCTTGCGGTCAGGACACAGGAATGCTATCTCTAACTGTAATACCTATATCAAAAAGACCCCCATTCTAACCCCCAATTAACTATTTTTAAATTATTTTTTAGCATTGATCGATTTGAATGGAAGATATTTTGGTGGGAGGCTGGTCAGTGCTCAGTTCTATAATCTGGACAAATTCAGACGATTTGTCTTGGACAGCTAGTTACAGCTTAGGAGAAGACGTCCCAATATGATGATAAGAGAAGACTGTGTAACTACATAATAAACAGCATCTTCCTTAGAGATGTGTAAATAGGCTCATTGGATTTCTCATTGGTTAATTGAGGAAAAGCAGATGTTAGTTGAGGAAAAGCAGATGTTAAAAAATTTAGTAACCGTCTTCCAGCTATTGTAGTTTTCTCGGTAGAAATATGTTTACTCGAAACATTTTCAGCAGAATGAAGACAAATTATTATGCTGGTAAGACTACATAAAAACAGCATAGAATTAAACATTTTCAGCAGTTTTTGAATTATGAGTTATGCTTATTTAAGTAGGAGTTGCAAGGCCCAAACGCCACTAACAAATTGTTTATCATATACTTAACCAAAGGGAAAGTGGGAGTTGCAAATCAAACAGTTGCCGTCGGATGCGAGGGTCGACGGCTGATTTTGAAAATACCGAGAACATGTGAAGAACGGAACCAAAATTTTCAAGTAAGCAAGCAATTTAAGGACTAAATGTCAATTGAAAACACACTGACTGAAGAGATAATGTGAGCTGTTGTTCACTACTTTGCAGAGGAAGCGAATTAATGCAATAATGAGTTCCTTCTCAACTAATTATAGATAATGCTAAATTCTAGCATGAAGTAGGTAGAAATTTAAAAGTGAAAATCATAAAATTTTTTGCTATCAAGCAAAGTAAGAACTAAATTAAATTTACATCTTCTGTGGCTGGCAGAGATGGAAAGGAAATCTTGCCGGCGAGTTCCATCTAAGATAGCCACTAATAATAATTATACAATAAAATTTCAACAATTAAACTAAAATCAAAACATATAGCAAAAATCAACCTCAACCAGGTGTCTCAAAAAAGATCCGCACACCTTAAAGCACCTGCGAAGGAGGCGCTAGATAAAAAGAAATATAATGGGTGTGAACACCAAAGGAGATATAAGAAAAAGTAGTGATAGGCCAGGTTGGCCAGGTGCGAATAGGAGTAGTCCTAAAATGGTAAAATGGTAGAAAGTAGAATCATGGTAGCTGCGAAATTCGCAAGAGTCACCTGAACTTAATGCTTGAAATTTCGCTAGAAGCAATATTTTACTTTTGAACCGTAATTTACGAATAAAAAAAAACTAAAAAGGAGTGAGAAGAAAGGAAAACAAAAGAGTGAGTTAAAAACAAAACGCAATGAAGAGGTAAGAAGAAAGATAACGAAATGATGGAATGAAGAAATAAATAGCATTTATGAGAAAAAGCAAATATCTTTCATGAAAAAAGTATTTGTGTGGCTCATATGCAGTCAGATATTTGTACAATGCTAACACGGTATTGCATGCAAGAGAAGAAATGTCAATAATTTATTCTAGGAAAATCAAACTCTACAATTTTCTAGGGTGAGCTGCGCTGTCTATGTTGTGAACTATATGGCGCTAAGAATACTTGCCAACTGTAATGTATTGTTGAATATAGAAAGTCAACTTCTCTCCAACAACGTTTGAATGTGAAATGATATCTAGATAAAGTCATGGTGCTGCGGCACCCAGTGCTCCCACCTTATTGACGACCCTAAATGTAGCTTGCTATTTACATGCAGGACCGCCAAGAGAATTTTTGGGGGCCGGGGCAAAAGAGACATGAGGCCCTCTGCGAGCGAATCGAACAGACAATTTTTAGGATCTAGAAATTAACTTCGGAACATTACTACTGGTTTACTTTATGAAGCCCCCAGACCTTGAAGCATTGGGTGATGTGAGGCCCATTGGGGCTTGAGGCCCTCGGGCAATTTGCCCCCGTGCTCCCCCTCAGCGGTCCTGTTTACATACTCAAGGCACAAAAAAATGCACTCCTGAATCAGTGAGATAAATTTGTATTTCCTAAATATTATCGATTGCAAATCAGGTGAATTTACACATAAATCTGCATATACTATCGTATTTTTTCGATTACAAGCTTCGACTGTTTGTAAGCCGCAGGAAATAAGGCTTGATGAGAAGGTAAGCCGTATTTGAACATAAGCAGCACCCACAACAATATCCAGGAGCACTTGGCTTGAAAATCATCGTTTGATGATTATGTTGCAATTGCAAGGCAGATTGGGCGCTATTTTACAAGACTATTCACTGAGCCTCAATGTCCTTAAATTTTTTCGGTTTTGAGCCTAATATTATTCCTAAATTATTCTTAAATGCCAAAAGTGTAACTTCGCCTAAAAATCAATGGAATAGTATCAAGCCCGTAGCCAGGTATGTGTTTCGGGGGTGGCAAAATTGCATCGGAGGAGTCACGTGGTACAAATCTTGGAGCCTATTTCACATTCTACATTATCAAAATCAATGGGGTAATGTGTGCAGAAAAATTGAACTTTCTAGTATTTCACAAAGATCAAGGTTGAGCTCAACATTTCAGGAGATCTCTCCTTTGCTACAAAGAAAAAGCAGCAAAATAGATTCTCAGGGGTGGTAAAATTCAATTAAAATAAATAAAAAATTTCTCAGGGGTGGCAAAAAGCTGGCACCCTGCTGTCCAAGGGTGGCATTTGCCACTCCATGGCTACGGGCCTGAATAGATTCAAATCTTAGTTGATATCTTACTTCATCATAAGACAAAACAACAGCGGAAGAAAACAATAAATGCATCGATAGTGCAAAAGCTAATTTTAAAAAAGTATTATGACTTGAAAATACAAAAAATTAAACTCTTGATGAAGCTTGAGCTTTGCAATATTCCAAAATTACTCTTAAATTTCAGCAATTCTGAGCCTCAATACACGTTTTTTTATAAGAAAAAAGTTTATAAGAAAATGAGGCTCAAATGGTCAAAATCTTAAGAAACTCTTAAGAAAATCACGAGGCTCAAATTCCAAAATTTAGTGTATTTATTAGTCAAAAATCGATATTTCGTCGTTGTTGCTTTCAAAATTTTACAAATGGAATTCAAATTCAAGTATACAATATTAATAAGGAAAGTGAACCACTTTAGCCAGCTGATTTTAGTAAAAGTTAAGAAAAATTTAAGAACATTTCAGGCTCAATTTCGGGAAAAGTTAAGGAAATTGAGATTCAAGCAAAGTAACGGTTTTCTTATAAAGAAAAAGTTTACTTTTATAGAGATTATTCTTGAAAAAAGAAGAAAGTGCGTTTCTTTCAAAATGGCGTTAAACACGTTTCAGTCGAAGATAGCCTTGGATAAAAATTTAACACACTCTTTTTTGTAGCTGCTCCTGAATTTAAATAAAAAAGCTGTAACTTATAACCGAATAAATACGGTACTCAGCTGCCGTTTACGACACCAATGCGATCTAAAAATTCTAAATATCCTTTTAAAAATCCTTTCTCGTCTTCCCAGTGGGGATAGTGTCCAGCTTGTGGTAAAACTGTGATAGACGAATGTGGTAGTATATTCCTTGGAAGAAAAAAATATCCGCTTACTACTCTCTCGATTTACCTCCGTTTCCCCCAATTCCTTGGGGCTTGGAGGGCACCTCTGAGAGGACTTTAGTTCTGGCACGAGCATTTAGCATCCCCTACCAATTATATCCCCTTTCTGTTTAGTGCCAAGGAGTAGAGGTGAGAGGATGTATTTATGAATATCTTAACACTTCCCAAAAAAAATCCCTTGATAATTTCACCAACTGCTTCTTAATATCTGCATTCATTCATTCATTCATTTATTCATTCATTCATTCATTCATTTCACTATCTATTTGCTATTTTTATTACATTTATATAGGGTAAATACAATCAGTGAACAAACAAGAAAAAATAGCTAACCTAGTTTACACTTAAAAGTTACTTACAACTCAAGTGTATAAGAAAAGTAAATTATGCAAAACAGAAAAGGAATCGTGAATGGACACGAACATTCATATAATATCGACATCTTCGAGTTTTCAAAAACGTTTCTAAGTTTGTTTTGACGCCTTTCACTGGGCTCGTACGGGTTTTGGAAAGTTTTCGAAAGTTATGAAATCGATAATGCCATTTTCCAAGGCCTGGAAAATTTTGGAAAAGGGAGGATTTTCAAAATGGCTATGGAAAAGCTTTGTATTTTTGTTTGGGAGAATTCTAAAATATCCTAACATTTATATAATACAGTTTCGCATTAACCACCGTGTAAATTATGTTTTTTGATTTTAGTATTTATAACACAAAACATAATCTACCAAAACTAATTAAATATGGCACGGAAAACTGCACTTTTCTATTTTTATGGGGCTTGAAAATGCCAACGAAAATATGTTTCACGGTTTTGGAAATTTGGTAATTTGGCTTTGGAAAAATTTTGGAATCACTTTAAAGAAGTTTGTACGAACCCTGTTTATTAATAAACTATTAATTAAGTTAGTTCGTTTATTCCTTTATTCGTGCATCTGCTTTTAAATTGTTTAAACGATTCTGTTTAAACTAAATACCAAAAACTAACAAACCTATATCTTTCAAGTGCAGCTGCTGGGTTGATAGGATCCATTGCTCCATAGATATAGTGCACTTTGGAAAAGAGACAACCATTTACAACACCAGACAGACGATATTTACAAAAGCTATATCTTAGATACTATAATGGAAAATATTGTTCCCAATAACATCAGATATGAAAATAAGGAGACTAGTGCAAGGAGATGAAGTATCAAGGAGCAAAACAAAGATTTAGCTGTGATATTTCATACTGATTCACTTGAGAGAACAGTTACAGGCAAGACAACAGAAGGCTTGAAAATAGGCCATTGCTCCGGCCAGAACCGGTTGAAATTGCAAACCTATCGGCCGCATTAGGGTGATTTTATCGGCGCAAATTGCCGTCTAGCACTGCAAAACCCTTACCCAACCATGGTGGGCCCCTCACAAACAGCCAGCTGAGTAGAAATTCCTAACTTTCAGGCAGGGATATGTCGAGTGGAGGCGTGGGGGCGTGATTCCCCCCATTATCTTCAAACCTGCAAGAAAATTAGTCAAAAGGCAACCATGCTGCAAGAGAGTTTGCAATAGTGTTTTATGTGACCTTTTGCTTTTTAGTAACAATAGTTTGTCAGTTGGTCAAAACGTCCCCCCCCCCAACAGAAGGTGTCTCGGCACATCACTGCTATCAGGCATGAGTTATGACATGCAAAATCTACCTTAAAATTCAAATAATATCCACGCAGCTATATACAATACAATACTTAAGAGTGGCTCAAATTCTCGACAAAATTCAAAAGGCCTTTTTACTGCACTCACGTGGTATGGTACTCTCTTTCAATGCGCCTACCCATCTCTCTCTGTTTGATCTTCTTTCATCAATATATTTGAGCTGTCTAGGAAGAAGATTGAAAGAAAATAACTAATTGATCATGGTACTGTTTATAATCTAAAAAAAGTCAGCAAAATACTCTATCACTAAATTAACTAATTCTGTGGCGGGGGCATGGGGGCACCCTTACAAGTAAAAATGAGCAACTATGAAAGCTGAAAGGGGGGACCTTGCATAAATTTGTGAAAAGTGGGGAACACGTGCCTCCTGTGTCCCCCGGTTCCTTTGTAAGTGTTCTGTAATCTTTAACAGGGTTCCCACTGTATTTTTACTCAAAAAATAAAGACTTCTAAGGAGTAAATAGGAGATTTTCTAGCACTTTCTAGGAGAATTTGTCTCGATTACGACAGAATATTAAGATGATTTAAGGAGATTTTCGTGTTAATAGCCCCTTCTACACCTACAGATTGTCCTTATCAATCTATTTCATAAAGTCAAATTGTAAACCAAAAAAGTAAGTTTTTCCTATAAAAACTTTTGCAATACAGTGGCATGAAACTCTGCATATTCAATTCTCTTTCACAAAAACATCACAATTGCTATTGGAAACTATGTTTCTTAAGAAGATTTCAGGAGGTTTTTATAAATTTGATAATAATTATGGATTTCTAAGGGTTTTAAATGATATTTTCTTTCTTTAAGGAGTTTTAAGGATTTCAAATAGGGGTGGGAACCCTGGAGAAAAAAGGATACTCTTTAGCTATTGTTAAGAAGAATTTAGCTCGATTATGACAAAAATCCATACTAAGTACGGAGATTTAAGGAGATTTATGCGATATTTGCTTCTTGTTTACCAAATAAAACACATAAGATCGACTCCATCCAAGTAGCTCGAAAAGCAAAATTGCAAGACAAAAAAATCAGATTTTCCTCTTAATAGTTTCTGCGATCCACTGGCATGACAGTATTCAAAATATTAGATTCTCCATTACAAAAATGTAACAAATGCGACCAACAATTATATTTCTTAAGGAGATTAAAGAAGATCTTGAAAAATTTTATAATAATTAAGGATTTCTAAGGATTCTTAAGGGTATTTTTTTCTAAGGATTTTTAAGGATTTTAAAGAGGTGCGAGGACCCTGTTTAATACCAAAATGTAACGCATAAGCCAATGAACCGACGAAAAGAAGATTCGCATAGATACACAAGTTTGTTCATTATTTTAATAATCCTAAAATATCATGCCATCAAACTAACAATCCAATAATCCAAGAAATCTTTACGCAATCGCGCAACATAGTATCTAATGAAATCTTTTACTAATAATCAAAGAAGCAATACAAGAAATCCTTCAAAAATCAAAAAATAAACCAGGAAATCTTTTACCAATCACTAAATCAAACATATAATCCATTAAATCTTTAGTTCATATAATTCAATCAATCCTTAGAATTCATAACCTCTCATTTACTTATTCTGGTAATTCATAACATCTATAATTAAGTAATCAAGTGCTCAAAGCAAAAGATCTCAGCATTCCTAATCTCCTTGAAATCTATAATCAAGTACTCAAGTGTTCAAAGCAACAAATCTAAACATTCCTTATCCCCTTAGTTTACGTGAAAACGATTTTAAATATCTCTCAGCTCCTTGCTTGGCTACATCGTCCCTGAAATTAATTTCTACCATTGTTTTTTCTTCTACTTTCCTTTTCCTTTAAGTTATTTCAAATTGTTTATTTAGTGTAGTGTGATTTTTCTACATGCAGGCCATTGGGTAGTTATAGTCTTGCTCAACCACGGTGTAGTCCTTGTATTGTTTATATGTATGTATTGTAGTAGTAACATTAAAATGTATAAAAAAGAAGCAAAAGATCAGACAATGATCGAAACAAGATACTGACTCCTTGAAAACAGTAACAATGCAAATGATAAAAAATGCTATTATGAACCTGAGCAAGAGAACCACGATGAGAAACATCACAAGGTCTAACCCAGATGGAATTGTAAAGATCGTTACTCTCAGGTGTCAAATAAACATCCCCCCCGCTTATTAATGTTCAGATTTTCTTCCAACCCCCCGGACCTTATTAGGACCACCCCCGTTTATTAATTTTAAGGAAATTGACCTTTTTATAAACCCCTCTTTTCATTTCCTTTCTTTATTAGTACTATTCACGCCTAATATTAAAGGGAAATTAGAGTGCTTCTTTATATATTTTAGCTCTATGCTTTATGACAACCTGTTTTTATTTTTCCATCGTTTTCTAACCATTTAAAACCATTTCTCAAAGTCCGATCCCCCGTTTGTTTTGACCCCCCGTTTATCAAATTTCAGAAATGTTTCCGACCCCCTGTTTATTAGAACCCCCCCGTTTATTTGGCACTTGAGAGTATTGTTGAATTTTCATTCGTCACATCTTTGAAACATAGACTAGGCCATATGAATGTAGACAAAACAAGGAATTAAACATGTTAGCAATGAATTGAGAACAACCACATTTGAGTGGAGCCGAGGTCTCCAAAATCGTTAGCCCGAGAGCCGCATCGACTATGGAGGAGGAGGGCCTAGCACACACTCGAGTTCCTAATAAAATAGACTCAAAATAGGACTATTCTTTTTATTCACCTAATTTCCCGTAGACAAAAAGGTCTCCACGGGCCGGATGAAAAGGCCTCACGGGTCACATTCGGGCCGCAGGCTATAGTTTGAAGATCTCACTTTAGTAGAGCATCAAAATATTGAAATAAAGTTACCCAGGTGTTGCCAGGTGTCCATCATTGTATCGCAGTATTGTCCAGAAATCCCATAATTCCTTGGGGCTAGGCTGAGTTTTATTACCAAATATTGCTGCAAAGCTGAAAATATGGAGGCATGATTAATTAAACTGCAATGACTTAGAGTGAAATAAAAACACATCATGAACAGGCGTGGCAGAAACAAATCAGGGCAAGGTAGCAGCAATCTCCACAATACCACGCCCTTTTAATGACCACACCCTTCAGTGATCTCAACCATTTGGCAGCAGGAAAGTTTTCATCTTTCTATTTCATGTAGCAATTCTTAAATTTCGAAGCACCTGAAGTCAGATAAACACTGTGAAATAAGCTTCGTCAACTTTGTAAGTGAACTTTGATGACAGCAGTGTCATTTAATAATATTCCTCTGATCCCTAATCTAATCTTTTCGAAAAAAACAATTGGACAAAAGTGCATTCTTGTTCTCCTTTAACTAAAGCAGAGGACTTAGATTTTTACCTTTCGTATGCTTCTACTTTGCTTTAGATTATCATTTTGTAAAATTCATTTAGTTGTGTGTGTGTGTGTGTATATATATATATATATATATATATATATATATATATATTTCTTTGTAAGTGGCATTTTAATTAGCGTTTAACATGCCCCTCTGTAAAAAAGAGATGATTCTGAGGGGCCACCATATATAAATATTTGAGAATGAAATGAAACAAGCATCCCACAGCCCCCTTGTTTCGGCACTCTCGATCATATACCTTATTATCAAGTAGAATAGTCGTTAAAGCACTCGTCTAATGTGCAGTTCGATGTTTCGACAAGTAGATCTAGCCATGGCTGAATGATCTCTCTCTCTCTCTCTCTCTCTCTCTCTCTCTCTCTCTCTGTCCACCCAACGGTACGTAGTAGCAACACAGGGGAGAAAGTCTGGATAGTATTATTGATGACCTGGTAGTATATTGGTTAACGTGATTGTCAACTGTGCGTGTGCGGAAGGTCTACGGTTCGAGTCCGACTCGATGCCATGACTGAATGCTCGAGCACTGTTCACCCAGCAGCGAATTGGTAGCTGGTGGCAACACTGGGGGAGATAAAGGCGATAAGGAAAGAAACTGGCCACCCTAAATCACATGCCAATGGGCTAGGTTAAGCATCCTCTATAACGGGCACCAACTTACGTAACAACGTATATGAGACACTACTTCCAACCCGAACGTCACAGTCAATAGTTAACTATTGGTGGGCACCAACGAGTGTCTCGAACTTTAACGTTGAAGACGACTAAGTGTCAACTTGATATGAATATGGATAGTAGTAAGATCAAAAATGGCAGTATTACATAGTACTAACTAATATCAACAATTAAATAACTGTCATACCTCCTCTCGAAGAAGACATAGCTCATTAAATATGCAGAAAGCTGACCAATAACTGGGACTCGAAGGAGCTGCAATATAAGAATATAGAGTAGTCCTTTATTGAACTATGCTCCTGCGTAACAGCACAAATGCAAAGAAATGAGCTTCTCTGCTGAACAAGGGGTTGGACTGAACTTGGCGTTAACCGGAAACTCAGAGCACATGTTTTCCTCTGCACGAAATTTCCTGGTAGCATTAGTTCAAATGCATTGATACCACGTGCAGCTAAATTGGCAGTCAACATGGCTCTTTGGGTAACGTCAATATCAAATCTGAAACGCCAAAGACCCCTGCAAAAATATCAGAAACTTTCTAGGGAAATGTGGAGGTGACGAGGCTCAATCGAGCAACTCTGATAATAAAGGCTAATCCAGGGTGGTTTCTAGGGGAGCTCAGGGAGGCGGAACCCCTTGTTAAAATTACAGTTCATTTGGGGAGCTCAGCCCCCTAAAATTCTTGCGTTGGCCTTGATTTTCAAAATGTACTGATCTTACTTCTAAGGTGCTTTGTATTGCTATGATTAATTATTCACTGCAATGTGGTAATTGAAACATCTTAAATTGTTTATTATACTTTATTAGTACTACACTAAATTATCATATCTGCATCTTTGAAAATATGGGCGTGATTGCAGCTAGGTCACACCCCAAATATAGGCGTGGTCGCTCCTATAGCCCCCCTTGTTAAAATTTTAGAAATCACCACTAGGGCTAATAAGAAAGAATATAATTTATGTATGTTGGTTCTAACTTTATAAGCATCTCTACTAGAGAAACCAGGTGTTGTAAATTACCTTTTGAATCAGTCTAGGGTGATGAGTCTCAGGGAAGATGCCTGAAAAGACGTAAAGGAATAACGATATATTTCAAGAATACCCTGAAAACTTCGCTTAATACAATAACTTTTGCTAGGGTGATTTTTGCCTACAGCATGAGCTTAGCAAGGCATCCTTAGGCAAATACGTATATCTCACAGACTTTGAGACTACTTCAATAATTTAGCAGTTCTAGTATGCTAACTACAGCTGTTAAAATAAAACTTCGATATTGTAGACACAGACCTCCATTGCTCAAACACAGGCTAGATATAATTAACCCACTTTCTTTTCGCAAGCTTCTCTCCAAATACCTGAGTTAGCAAAAAAGAAAATTGCATGTTAAAAAACCATTTCAGGCACGTAAAAAACGTATATTTCTCACCAGAGGTATCAAACTACTGAAATACATTTTATGTTATTTCAGTAGTTTCATACCTCTGGTGAGCTTATTAAAACTATTATTATCAGCACACACAAATATTTAAACAATTGAAAAATTCAAACTCATTCTTCTAAAATTGCATACTGCAAACTACCGATTAAACACCCTGGACACTTAATTTAAAACAAAGATTTTTGGGAGGGCGCTTATTCGCACTGGGCTCTTATTCGGATCTCAGCGCTTGTTCGGACCTGGGTGCTTGTCAAAAATATTTTCCCCAAACTGAGTACTTATTAGAGCATGGGCGCTTATTTAAGTCCTGGGCCCTTAATCAGTAATTTACGGTATGTGTGTTAATAATTATAGTTTAGGTATGAAATAGGTATTTTTTTGTAGTAAGTAATGTCGGGGAAAGGCTGTAGGGCCTATAATAAAGCCTCGACAAAGGAAAAACTGAGAGAATGGGGAATTTTAAGTAGAGAGGGAGATAAGATCAAGTTTGTTGATGTTAGATTTAAAAGATGACAAATTGTAGGATTCAGGGACAGTAGTGGGTGGCAATGAGTTCCACAGTTGAGAAGTTCTAGGAATGAAAGATGATTTGTGAGATAGAGTTCGTGGATTAGGTAGTGTAACTTGGAAAGGGTGTGAATAGGTATGAAACTAACTAAATATGATCTGAGCTATAACAGACGGGATCTAGTAAATTCATTGGCAAAAAGCGCCAGTGATCGAAAATCTTTTCTTCTACATCCTTCATTTACCTGTTGGGTGCACAGAAAAATTTCTTACCAGTGTGATCATAAAAGCAAAATCATTTGCGCATGCAATCTACTACACGTCCCAAAGTTTCCTCACAAAAATGACATTAAAATACCTTGACAACATCTCTTGAGCAACTGTGTCTCCAAGATCATGAGCTAATATGTGAACACTTGTAATGCCAAGGTCTTGAAGGAGATTTTCATGAAGCAAGGCTTGCTCGAACACTGTGTAGTTGTGGTATATCTAAACAAGAAAATAGACTAGATGCCTCAGTCAAACCCTTGAAAACAATGAAAATTGCAGCCCTTTATTAATGACATTAATCAAGTAAAAATTAAAAACGACTACTATCACAGTTTGAAAAGGAAATAATAGTATTCAAGAATGAGAACCACGACGAGGAACATTATGAAGTTAGATTGAGGGCAAATCGACTCAGAATTTCGTCTCATTTCTTTTAATGACAATTCCAGCTTAATTTCGACATGGCTCAATTATTGCGACACTACCATCATCAAGACGCTTCGGGATTACCTAATCCCATCCTCAGTCAGTAATGAAGAAAAAATTGGGGCTTTTATAGATGGTAAAACATGGCAATTTCCGCCAATTTACCCGTCTTTGTTCTTTTGGGTCTTAATTGTCATGTTCTACCATCTATAAAAGCCCAATCTATAAATTATAAAACCCCTATTAACTGAGGATGGGGTTAGGTAATCCAGAAATGTCTTGATGATGGCAGTGTCGCAATAATTGAGCCATGTCGAAATTAAGCTGGAATTGTCATTAGAGGAAATCAGAAGAAATGCTGAGTCTCGTTGTCCTGAATCTAACTTCACAATGTTTCTCGTCATGGTTATCATTCTTAAATTTATATTGAAGTTGCAGTTTCCAACTGACGTATGAAGTAACAGTAGCTAAAAAATACTGCATACTTTTGAACATGCATACAGAGTCATTACACTAGAGGATATCTATGAAAAATGAAATATTTGCTACAAATTAAATGGCAGACTTTTTTTTAATACTAGTTTTCCTTATGGCACAAAATAGAGGACAGAAGATGTGACAAAGTTCTGAAGTGAAAACATGAGGTCATATGCATTAGTCCCCAGCTCTTCGTGACAATGTAGGCTATATGTAATGACAATCAATTTCAGTAATTCAAGGGGCAAGGGGGTAAGGGGGCAAAGTGCCTCCAAGGTGCCAGAGAGTCGGCAAATTCTCAGGGAAATTAGGTCACCAAATGCCAAACATGTGTCTTTATTAAGACAAAATCACTTTTTGCTTGAGCCTCAATTGTCTTATAAACTTTTTAAGTAAAAATGTGCACCCTACAAATCCTTGGTTACTTTTAAAGTACTAGGCAAATTCAGCACCAATGACCCCCTGATTTTTCTTGGAAAACTACCACTGATGACAATAGATTGCAATCTCCAATGGACAGTGCAATTGCATATGACAAAAAACAATGGCATTCATAACAAAGGTTTTGTTTTTATAAATTGTTATTTATTGTGTTCTGCGTTACATACAGGTTTGTCACTAAATCCAAAGCCAAGCATGTCAGTTGCAATGATCCTCCTGAACCGACCAACCATTGGAAATACTACCTACAAATCAAAAATTCCAATGTGCAAAATTATCAAAATAAAAATAGTCAGATGGCTAATGACTAATGATCAGGGATTAATGATTCATGATTACTGATTAGGGACTAATGACTAGAGCAGTGGTCTTCGACTAGGGTTCTGGGGAACCTAGGATTCTCCCAGTACAGTCCAGGAGTTCCACCAGAAGTTACACAGAAGTTATGATCAAAATCAAATTTTAATTCTCCTGTATAGATATGCGAATGAGTCATAGGAATGTTTCCTTAGGGTTCTGCTCCATTAAAAGATTAAAAACCATTGGACTAGAGACTGCTGAATACCAATGAGAATGTCAGCATTAGAGGTGTTCACATCTGAAGTAAAAATTCACTTCTAAAAGAAGTAATAAGTCAAGGGTGCTTATAATTATTAGTTTTTGTAGTCTTGGAGGGAGAATCTAAAGAGAGGGGGCTTATGGAAAGTCTATTAATCATTATTAACTTTCGTGTCCATAATTCCAACTGAATCACTAGGGTCAGTTAAAAATCCCTTAGACCCTGTTTACACTGGATCCAAATGTAATGATTCCAAATGGAACTGATCCAAAATTGGTACAAATGGGCCTTGCACCATTCCAATTGGTTCTGGTGTAAACAGGCAAAACCAAATGGAACTGATATATAAAGAGAACAGATATGAAGATGAGAGATGATTCCTTTGTTTCCTTTATTATTTCATGCGCCAAATACCAAAGAAAACTGCATTTTCGTGATTGAGTACACGATTCCTCCTCCATTGTAATTACTTCTGGAACCATTTTACATTTACACAAGAGGCATAGAACTGTTTGGTTCCAAACAGAACTGTTCCAGTTTCTCTAGTATAAACAGGGCCTTATCATCATCTTAAGAACAAACTTCTTCTTTTTGGATTTTTTTGAAGGGGTCAGTATTTTCTTGGTGTCTAAAGTGCAAAAATAATTCTTTACATGGGCCATATTTATGCACATGATCTCATCAAACATTATTTCAAATGCCTCAAGAGCTTATCCAGTCATTTACTTTCATGACAGGGTGACCTAATGAAGAAAAATGGCTTATTTGCATCTTGCTTGGAAAAAGAGCTTTCTAAAGGGTGGTTTGCACTAGAGAAGAAGTTTATTAGCATGGGGCTTAGCAGAGCTTTTATGGCAATCTACAGCTAGCTGATATCAAAGAATCCAGTCAGCTAAATAGCTAACTAAATGGCTGATTAGATTGTCAATCAGTCAGTCAATTAGCTGACTTAAAGGCCACTTAGTTAGACAGTCAGTCAGTTGATTAGCTAGCTATATTTCTTCTTCATAAATGCTAGGTTTTGCGACAGAATAAAAATATATAGCACATGACACTATAAAAAGAGTTGATTCAGGGCAAGTCAGGTCTACTAGCCTACCTAGCTGGGTGAGTGGCCAAGTGGTCCAGCCAGCTCCATTAAGCTTAACTGAAGTTAAGCATGGCTGTGTATAGTCAGAAACTGGATGGGCGACCTTCCAGATGAACAGCCAAAGCAGCTCACTCTGCCATCCTTCAGAAGGGACGTTAAACTAGGGGTCCTGTGCCTGGATGTAGCATGAATAGTAAGCCTAAATTAGCTGAAAAAGCTAGGTATAACAGCCTACTCAAAATTAAGTAAACAACAACAACAACAACAACCTTCTTCCAATCATAGCTGCTTGTGGGAAATCCATGCAGAAGCAAAAGATCTTCACCTTGTCTTTTCGAAGTTAGCCGAGCAATATCTAAAGTGAGTGAATAGTAGTGTTTATATGTGTACTGGGGAGTACTTGCTTTTTCAATACTGAATAATCATGATACATGTAGCATGAAAACATGGCAGTTATAAAGGAAAAAAGGGCTTTTTGGGGCACTTGCATCACTTGTTCCCTCTTCATGCCCCAGCAATGGAGAGAAAAATGACACATTTTTCCCAAAATCTGGGCCCTATTTCAGTTGATAGTATCAAATAGTGTCTCAGATAGCTAAATTTACATGTATGTGTGGAGGTATATTCAAGAGACAATTATTGAAAATTTTTTAGCTCTAGAATGTGGGCTTAATTAGTGACAGCCTTTTTGAGGAGAGCTAATTTAAAGATTAATGATTCTGGAAGTTTTAGACTCCTTTTGATAGATCTTCCTCACTAATCATAGATCCTTAATAAATACCCTGCTAGAAGATAGGATGGATCTGATTCTTAACTGTATGCCATTCTGATCCCAAAATTTGCACTAAGGATTGCCAATATTTGCACCACATTATGATTATGACAGACGAAACAAATACCAGATATCTTCACAACTTCCAATCATATGCAACAACAACCTGAATGCTGTCATAAAGTTGAAAATAAATTGTTTTTATAGCCCAAAATTCTGCAAATTTGACGAAAATTGCGGATATGAAACTGTGGAAACACTAATGAGTGGTATGAAATTGCGGAAACATTAAAATATACAGTATCTCCTTGCTCCAACTAAGCAATAGACTGCAGAGTATGGCCTTTACGGCAAGATTTCGAGTTTGCGCGAGTAAAAAGTCAGATATAAAAGTACGTACTGGTTTCCTACGAATACATTCGACTATTTGGCTTACCAAGTAAAAACAATTAAGTTGTTTTTCGCTATTTGTGTAAAAGCTTTTCAACACAAAATCTCAACTTGCCAAACTCTACTTTCTGAACTACCCACGATCAGCATATATTTCAACGGTGAATGCAGCCCAGATATTATCAATAATAAAGCCTCAAAAGCAAATACCTTGATAAAATATTTCCTTTCCTTTGAAATCATACGAATAACCACTATCCCGCCAATCCGCGACTTCACTTGACAACTGACCCCTCGGGTATGTAATGAAAAGTGCAAAGGACAAAGCAAGTGCAAATGGTAAGCAGAAGTATAAAGTAAATGTTTTTGCTATCGATAGAATTGTCAGCAGTTTCCGATATCTGTTGCTTTTTGACCTTCTTGTAACAGCTTTTGCAATGTCTCCCCTTCCTTTCATCTGTCTCTTCGCCATTACAAAGTCTCACTTCCAGCAAGAGCATTAATCTCATTCTCATGTTCATTCTCCTGGCCCCCTGCACGAGGTAGAGCAGGGGTATCAAACTCAAATTCACAGAGGGCCAAACTTAAGCAGTGAGGTAAAGTCACGGGCGCCAGATTCAATATTTATTGAAAAATTAACTGCAACTGATATGCAATGATTAACGTTTTCGCATGGAAACAAATTTCAATTTTGTTTAAACACAGAATCTGGGACAACCAAATCTTGATATTACAAACACATGAGAATTTAATTTGAAATAAAAGAAAATGAAGTACTTCCAACAACTGATTTACTTCTTGCCTGAACAATATGGAGCAATTTTGCTACTGTGATAAAGCTAACTCGAACAGCGGTATTTTGAAGTGTGGTATTCCACAGGGCTCGTGTTTGGGACTCTTGCTATTCTTATGGTACATTAATGATTTTGGAAATTACTTGGAATGCATGACCCCAAATATGTATGCCGATGATATATGCGTTACTATTGCATCAGAAAACCTTAATGACCTAATAACAGGTTTGAAAAATGAACTGGAAAATATATCGAACTGGATTAGAAGAAACAAGCTTAGTTTGAATGCAAGCAAGAGTGAATTTACGGTTGTAGGCCACAGAAGGAAATTCAAAAAGGGTAGGCGATGAATTACCAAATTTTGTCCTCAATATTGAAGTTATCAAAAGGGTCGAGAAGATAAAATATTTTGGGATTAACATTGACGAAGGCCTAAATTGGGAAGAGCAATATACAGCTGTCAAGAACAAGCTCAAAGGGGGCAAAAGCTCCTTGAGAAAGTTGAAAGACATCCTTCCTCAACGAAAGCTTGAACAAGAGTACAAAGCCCTCTTTGAAGGCCATCTTCGTGATGGTATTGTTTGGAATGCTTTTTCCGACACCAAACTATCCAAATTGCAGAGATTACAAATTAAGAGCAGGGAAGCTAATAGAAAATGCCAAATACAAAGATGGGTGGAACAGTAATTGGCTGGATGTAGTCTTTAATCTCCTTCTATCAAGAAGTCATGACTTGTCAAACTCTACATGGTCTGTGTCCTGACAATCTTCGTCATAAATTTGTTGAAAGATCCATGATTTCTGAGCATGGAACGAGAAATTGTAGAGAGTTGCAAATTCCCAAAATTAGGCTAGAAGATGCAATGAGAAGTTTTTACTTCTCGGGTGTCAAAAACTGGAATGATATTCCTGGCTGCATCCGAGAACAAGAGTCACTCGCTCGTTTCAAAAAGAGATTTAGAAAGTTCCTTCAGAACCTGCAAAGACCAAACACGACCCCTTGGTAGAGCAGCAAATTTATTCTATTTACCTTCCTTTTTTCGGTTACTGTAATTACATATTCTTTTCTTTCTTTTTCCTTCTAAATTTTGCTGAAAGGATGTCCGTGTTACAACATTGATTGGAATTGAAAAAAGTTGATATAACATAAACCGCGGCTAGCTCTAATGCACATTTGAAATGATCTCGCGGGAAATTAAAGCATGCACGTTGTTTTTTTAAAAGAAAATCATTATTTTGCCTGAGCCTCAATTTTCTTAACTTTTCCCGAAATTGAGCCTGATATTCTCTTAAGTCTTAAGTTTTTCTTAACTTTTACTGAAATAAACTGGCTAAAGTGGTTTACACTTTCGTTAATAATACTGTATACTTGAATTTGAATTCCATCTTTAATATTTTGAATGCAATAACGACGAAATACCGATTTTTGGCCTATAAAAACACTTAATTTTGGAAATTGAGCCTCGTGATTTTCTTACGATTTTCTTAAGATTTTGACGATTTGAGCCTCATTTTCTTATAAACTTTTTTCTTATAAAAAACATGTATATTAACTAGTATATTTATAATATTTATAAATAATATTATAGAATTTTTAAGCATTGTCAAGCAGAAATCTAATGAGAGAAAAAACGACCAAAATGGTATTGTTACTACATTCTAAGCTTACAAATTGTTCAAAAATGCTCATATAAAGTCTAAATTACTACTAAAAAAGTAAAAAACGCAAAGTAACAATCATACAATGAATAGAAAATGAACGTCCAGGGAAGTATTAATAATATCGACTACTGATATCTGGTTACCCCAGAAACAATAAAATCTGACTGAACCCAGCGCAGAATTTTCTAAATTCCGTTGAAAACATTTATATCCTAGATCGAATACGCAGCTATTTTAAAAGAAACATGTCTACAAGAAACATGAAATTGGGCAAAAATTAAGAAATGTTAAAGAAACGTAGGCAGGCTGAGTTTCAGATAATAACTTGCAGAAACCCTTGGTAAATTTTTGACCAAGCTAGCAAGAAAATAGAATGAACATCCACTTCATACCTCACAAAACCTAAGTGTTCTTTTCTTGCATCATAAATGCCTAATCTGGGCTGTTACTGCTATTGGAAGTCTTTAAATTTAAGAAACAATTAAGAAAAATTTAAGAAACAGTTAAGAAACATTTAAGGTCGGATTTGAAGAAATATTAAGAAACATACAAGTTGAAGCCAGGGAGTTTGCTTATTGTTAAAAAAATGTGTATTTACCAAATAATGTTCCAATTTTGCACCTCTCTTATAAAGGGGAAAATATTTCAAGGACATCCTCACAGCGTAGGCTTCAAATCTTGATTGGCTAACAAAGGAATCACCATCGAAGGATTCCTGCCAATGATGTGGCCAGAATTCGTTCGAGAAGCGTATTTTGGGGGTAAATAGTGTACTTTCTTTGCGAAAAAACTGATAACACAGTTTCGAATAATTGAAAATAGTTTGCAAGCATGTTCAGAAGGCTTCAATTCACATTCCCAGAAGGAGCAATATTTAAATCTTGCACAGATCAAAAGTTATCGATACTACAAGTAAAGATGGATGCCACCAAAACACGCTTCTTGAAAGAATTCTCGCAACATTATTGGCAGAAATCCTTTGATGGTGATTCATTTGCTTGCCAATCAAGATTTGACGCCTATACTCATCCTCACAAGCAAAAATGACAATTATGTACGTTGAAGAGGGACATCTTACATACAAACTTGAGAAAGTGGGAGGCAAGTACCCCCTGTGACCAAGGGGATGATGTTGTTTATGATGTTTATAATAAATCGATGTGAATAATTGTACTGGGCCCTAGGCCCCAATGCCCACCGTCCGCGCAGCCTACGCTTTACTGCTTAACATTCCGAAATCAGAAATCTGCCAGATTTGTGAAAACCTTGTAGGATTAGCCTAAGCGGGCCACCACATGAACACCAAGTTCTCATTTAACAATAAAATTTCTTGAACCCACCTAGCTATTTTTTCTCTAACTTTTAAAATAAAAATATAAAACGATAATTACAACCCACAATCTTAGCAGATTATGATTGTAATAAATACTAACAGACCATGGTTGTAATATACAACAATGGATATAAAAGGGATATATACCATAAAGCTTTTAAGCCCAAAAATCGATACTAATAACTTCAACATTGATGAAATACTAATTTTGATGCAAAATGCTGCACAAATTGTACTTAATGTCAAAAATTATAACGAATAGAAAAATCATAGTCCCATATAATATGCGGGATCATAATCAGTATTGAATACCGTAACGAGAAACGCCCCTATTGACAGTTTCGAATAAAACATGCACTAAAATATGCACTATATAGCTAGTAGCCGCGGCTTTTAATCACAGCAATGCAGTATATACATAGTGGTGATCAAATTCTATAAAAAATTCATCGTCTAATGGCCGCATGTGAAACTATCAGCCGCACTAAAATATCTAAAAAAATATCCTAGCCATGCTTTCGAAATCTTCAGATCTCGCAGCTAATGTTGATACTTACAAATACCTGTTTGCTAAAAAAGAGCTACATATATTTGAAAAATATATAGATAAAAAAGCATAAATACACACACTTAGGTATCATATTTGAGGAATGAAAAGATAAAGTTGACAAGTCTGTTTTGCTTGTTTCCATTTTTGCAATTCGAAATTGTATGGAAGGACGAAAATGTGATTTTTTGCGACTGAAATACTAGGTAGGGGAGGTAATAGACAGAAGAGAGAGAAAGAGAGACATGTGCTGGATTTGTCAATGGTACACATTCCTTTTTATAAGAAACATGAGGAAGGAATTAGGCAAAAATTAAGAAACATTGTCAGGCTGAGCTTCAAACAATAACTTGAAAAAACTGTTTCTCCTAGAAAATTTTTTGATGAAACTAGATGAAAAATAGGAACATCCTTTAAATTCCTCAGTAAACCTTAATACACTTTTGAAAAATTTGAAAAACCTGTTTTTACTAGAAAATTTTTGATCAAACTAGATCGAACATAGAAATAACATCCTTTACATTCCTTACAAAACCTTAATACACTTTTTCTTGCATCACAGTTGCCTAATCTGGCTTGCTGTTGTCATTGGAAGCCTCCAAAATTTAAGAAACATTTAAGGCCAGATTTGATGAAAAATTAAGAACCTTCCAAGCTGAAGCCAGAGAGTTGCTTCTTATAAAAAAATGCGTATTTTCCATTGACGTAGGGCTATTTAGGTGCTCTTGTTCCTGCCCAAGCGATTCAACAAAGATAAAATAACAAAAGGAGTTTTTTATTTCAAATAACGAACCCGTAATTGGAAGTAAACCAAATGCTGGAGCAACAAGTGTAATAAAAAGCAACTTAAGAAAAGTAAAAATCACTTTTCATTAGATACATATTATTTATGCATAAAGGATAAAAGAGCCACAGAAAATGACGAAAGACCACGGGTTTCCAGCCCTTGATTTAGCAAACTACACTGAAGTGTGCTTCCGTGCTACGTACAACTGAAAAATTTTGTTGTACAGAAAGTTGACTCTACTGTTGTAGTCAACTTGAGCTGGGTGACTATAAAAAATCAATACCACAGGAGTTCGTGTATAGAAAATAAACTAAGTAAAAATACAAGAAAACGACAATGCTACTTTTTTATGGCATCCAATGACCTGGCATATTCCGCGGGCCACGTGGCTTCTGCTGTATCCGTAATGGAAACTCTAGGGGGGAACAGATTGTAATTCAGGGAAGAACCAATTACAGGGTACATAAAAGTTACAAAAGACATAAGAATGCACAAAGAGACATCACGAAAATGTTTTCTGCAATAAATTCTTATTTTCTCTTCTTTTAAACTTGAATAAACTTTCTTGCACAAGAGAAATTTTAATAAAACTTGTTGTCAGGAAAATGCAGAAATAAATTGCTTGCCCATCTGGAAAAGCGATACCCCCCCCCCCGGTAGTTTGCTTGTGGTCCGTCCAGTGCAGCACATAAGAAAGTTGTATGCATCTCAGAGATGATTACTATGATTGAAGAGCACGTGGAACAGAAAGACCGGAATGGTTGATCTTTGAAGTCATCCAGTTTCCTTAAATCACTAATGATAGGTGAAAGGGCAATGATGGTCGGGAAAATGGCAACGATGGTCTGTAAAATGGCAGTGATGGTCCGTAAAATGGCAGTGATGGTCTGTAAAATGTCAGTGATGGTCTGCAAAATGGCAATGATGGTCGGGAAAATGGCAATGATGGTCTGTAAAATGGCAGTGATAGTTGGTAACATGGCAGTGAAGGTCGGTAAAATGGCAATGATAGCCGGGAAAATGGCAGTGATAGTTGGCAACATGGCAGTTAAGGTCGGTAAAATGGCAATGATAGCCTAGAAAATGGCAATGATGGTCAGTAAAATGGCAATGATGGTCGGGAAAATGGCAATGATGGTGGGTAAAATGGCAATGATGGTCTGTAAAATGGCAGTGATGGTCTGTAAAATGGCAATGATGGTCAGGAAAATGGCAGTGGTGGTCGGTAACATGGCAGTGAAGGTCGGGACATTGGCAATAATGGTCGGTAAAATGGCAATGACGGTCTGTAAAATGGCAGTGATGGTCGGTAAAATGGCAGCGAAGGTCGGGAAAATGGTAATGATGTTCGGTAAAATGGCAATGAAGGTCAGGACATTGGCAATAATGGCGGTAAAATGGCATTCATGGCTGGTCAGTAAAATGGCAATAAGTGTTGGTAAAGTGGCAACGATGGTCGGTAAAATGGTAATACCGTAGGTAAAATGGCAACAATTATTTCAAGAAATTTTAATAAAACTTGTTGTCAGGAAAATGCAGAAATAAATTGGTAAAGTGGCAACGATGGTCGGTAAAATGGTAATACCGTAAGTAAAATGGCAACAATTATTTTTCCTTCGGAAATTCGTCCTTGCACACCTTACACAAAATCGAAACTGATTATTGATTCTTGCATCGATTACCTTTTCAACTGATTTAAGTGATCAATTGGTAATTAAGATGTTAGAATGTTTGATAATTTACCTTTTGTAGGTGGAGTTGGAGTATAAAATGACGAGGTGGTTAAATCAGTATGGCTTCCTGGACGTATGATTTGCTTCATTCCAGAGGAAAACTGTAACGAGGTAACGCATTCATGTCACAAAAATACTGCAAAAATGATGAAAATTTAAATAAAGAGCGTCGTTGATCATGGTGATGATGACGATGATGACGATAAGATTATGACAATGATGATGACGATGATGACGATAAGATTATGACAATGATGATGATGATGATGATGATGATGATGATGATGATGATGATGATGATGATGATGATGATGATGATGATGATGATGATGAGGATGATGATGA
>OLMO02000003.1:10081588-10108958 GCA_900291935.2 Cassiopea xamachana | reverse complement strand
TGATGATGATGATGATGGTGATGATGATGATGATGATGATGGTGATGATGATGGTGATGATGGTGATGATGATGATGATGACTATCCCATGGTTGGAGACTTCCACTTGGTGGCAATCGGGCGCAGAGAGACAACTGCTCTTAAGTTGATAGTGATTCATGTCGCAAAGATTCAGAATTAGGGCAGGTGTTGATGACCTGTGGTAAACTGTCCAATCAGGCCCCTTCAGTGAAAAGTAGGCTCAATGGCTCACGCTACAGCTCTGCCTAGTAACTGTTGGGGTAACAGAGTGGATTGAATGTAGCCGACTCGATCACCTCTTTTAAACGACTAACATGAGATTGACTGGCACACAAGACATATGCTCAGCCCCATCATGGGTTGTAATGGGAGAAAGAAGAAGTAGAAGAAAGTGGAAATGACGATCACACGGATAATGATGATGGTAAAAAGAAGCTGATCATGACAATGATGATAGTGATTATGATAAGATGATGACAAGACGATAAGATGATAGTAGTGGTTTGATGCAGAAGACAAAATTGGCTAGCCGTGGATGGAGACATCGTGGAGGTGAGCGGGCACAGAAAAAACTATCCATACGTTGTAATTTATTTACTTCGCAGATCGGAAAAGCAAATGATCAACAGCCTAACAATCAGATATCACAATACAAAATCTTGAGTATACCAAGGTCTGAACCAATGAGAAATTCTAAAGGCCATAGGGAGAAAGAAATCCAGCTACCTGCGGGTGATGAGAGCAGAGAAATTAGAGGGCCTAGAAATTTTACGCTGGAATACTACTCCTGGTCTTACTTATGAGGTGCCTAGGCTTGAGGAATTTTGCCTCGGATTTCCCTTGCGAAGGCTCTGTCTTTGGTAAAGACTTACCGCTACTTTGAAGTTTGTCAACTTTTTAACTTTATCAACACTAGCTGACAACCAAGACGCTTGATCGTTGGATTTATCAGTAGAAGATGCATCTGCAAAAACAAGAAATCATTGGAACTTGACTTGAGAAAGATTTGCTGTAACCAGGAGCAGGTATCTAGGCCTAAATATTTTAGAAGATGGTTTTAACAAGGCATAAGTGGAATGAAAGGGGAGGGGTGGACAAATGGATGCGATAGAAAACAAAAAGCACAGATTGTTGAAGTAGATATTTCAAATGAACACATCTATTCATATCTAATTCGTGTTTTTAAACTGTTCCTTGTATTTCTGTACGAAGTTTCTATTTTTCGCACACTGCAGTGAACTGATTCTCTGATAGCTGATTACAGATCCCCTAAATTTAATGAAAGGGGGTTGGAATAGAGACTTTGGAGACTTTGAATAGAGAATTGAGAAAAATTTGTCCAACCCCCCTCCACTCCCCCGCTCTTACTATGCTCCCCCACTTATCAAATTTTTAATTTTGTGAAGAGAAACCTGCAAAAAAGTTGGTACTGTGTTGAGTTGCCCAAATGACGAATGAGAAATGTGCTGCACGATTCCCAAAATTACTTGCTCGCAGTGATGTGCATCAAGCTTTTTGTATTTGTGATGGTTGGCGCACAGCTAGCCCAAACTTCCAGCCCTCCCCGCTTATTCCGAACCCCTACTTTATATCATCTTGAGGACTTTTCCAGCCCGCTACCTAGTAGTCAAAAAGTCAAAGTCCTTTCCCGCGCCCAATGCCGCATAGGGCGGCGCCTATCTCCGTTTAACTTTCCCACTCCATTCTCATATGTCGAGCGCCAGACGAGAAGGCAGTGAGTACCAGTTTTAAAGTCTTTGGTATGACTCGGCCGGGGCTCGAACCCACGACCTACCGGTTGTGAGGCAGACGCTCTACCACTGCGCCATCACTCCGGTACCAATTAGGCCCCACGCTTATTCGGGGTCTTGAGTAATAATAAAGACAAATGGCTCAAATAGCCAGGCTACACAACACATATTTTCTTAAAGCTTAAATTAATGAACTAACGCTAAAATGAGATATCACATGCACTACCTTGAATATCTTCTGCCTGGGAGTCATCGTCCCCTATAATCATAAATGATTCTGGTGTTCTTGGCGGCAAAGGAGGCTTGGTGGGCGATAACTGCGGGTTGGTGGGCTATGAGATAAAAGCAAATCAATACTGAAAAAACCTAAAGACAAAACCTTTGATAACCAAAGTTTAATCAGTCCAATCAAGCAACCAAGATATTAGTCAGTGAATGAATAAATCACTCTTGATCAAGAGCACAACTAGGCAATCAATGAATCAGTAAATCATGGAATCAGTCAATCACTGAATCAGAAACTCATTTAATCAATGAATCAATCAATCAATTGGCTCAATCAACCAATCAGATAATAAATCAGTGAATATGATACCTCGCATCATTAATCAACCAGTGATTTCGTAAAATAAGTCTTTACAACTCAAATAAATCAAACACCTAATGATAGGGTGATAAATAATTACGACTAAAGCTCATCAAATTGCAAAGAGTGTTAACGAACCTTTATCGCATTTGGTGACATTACTGGATAAATGGTTTCATAAGCAGACTCCTCTTCGGCTATGGGTTTTCTCGTTTGAACGTACTGATAACCTTGAAACAGACAAAAAATTCAAGAATTCAGGACTGATAGAGCAATATATACAGAAATTGATATCAGGTCTGAAAATAGGTCATCAGCTCCAATTTTATGACATCGCAAATGCGCCGGCTGGGTCACCGAAACTCTACTAGGCCAAGTTGCATTACGAAAAGCTCATAATTTCACGTAGGGCTCAAAAATGGTGGAGCCACTAAGAAAACGGTCGGCTTAGTAGAAAATCTTAATTTGCAAGCTTGAATGCAGCACAAAAATCTTGAAAATCAATGTATTGACGCCAAAAGCCAAGGGATGTATCGCTCGTAAAAATTATACGAACTTTATGCGATTTTCTTTTTAATGCGATTTGTGGGGCTTTTGCGATTTCCGAACATGTTTAATGATTTTCTCTTGCGAACTTTTTATTTTAATTAAATATAATTTAACAAAATTTGATCTTTGCAACTTTCTGTGATATTTTTGAATATTTCATGCGATTTTTGCAATTTTTTGTGACTCCTACAATACTCAAAGTTTACGAGATTCGTCCTGAGTGATACACCTCTCTCGATAAACGAGATCAAAGCAATCGAAAGTCTCAGCTTACCGGAATCGAAAGAATCAGCCATATCACTAATATTATCACTTGGGTAGTGTTTTGTATCTTGGCTGAGAAATCTACGAGGCTGTCCTGTCTCCTTTTTATCTCTGTCTCCTACTAAAGTTTCCCACGAATGAGGCTGGTGCGGTAAAGGTGCCCTTTTTACATCATTCGTCCCGTCTGCATTTGTTTTCTGAATAGAAACAACGTAATTAGCCTTCGCAGCTTGCGGATCATTCTTCTTCTCATTTCTGTTAATCGATTGGTTCGTCCTCCTTACTAGGCCGTCTCGTTTTCGAAATTCATTCGCATCTGAGGCCATGCTTCCTTGATTAGTGCGGTCAACAGTTTGCTTTATACCAGAAGGAATATTCCTCGAGATTGGTAGGCCAGTTTTTCCTGTCGCTTTAGGGGTAGGAGATACTCTAATGGAGCTCGACGGTTCGAATGGTGCAAAAATATCTTCAGAAGATGCCATTTTTTTATCATTGCCACTTGTTCTTCCGAGTAAAAGATCACCACTTGCTTTTTGCTGTAGAGCCATCGGTTTTATTGATTCTTGAGGGGCCTGATCCTTACCATGGTTACTATTTTTCTTTGAGCTGAAGTCCACAACGGCATAATCCGCATCCGGTACTCTAGTGCTTGGACCAGCCGACGCAACCTCGTAGTCTGGAGAATATTTTTTCCACAGGTCCAATCTTTCAGCTTTACTTTCCGAACTCTCACCACTTGTTGGCTTTATTGATTCTTGAGAGGCCTGATCCTTGCCATGGTTCCTATTTTTCTTAGAGCTTAAGTCCAAAACGGCATAATCCGCATCCGGTACTCTAGTGCTGGGTCCAGCCGACGCAACCTCGTAGTCTGGAGAATAATTTTTCCAAAGGTCTAACCTTTCAGCTTTACTTTCCGAACTCTCTCTACCAAAGGTCCGTGCTTTATTGGCAACAGGAAGTACATTATTTGAGGGCATGCTTTTGAAGTTTTCTTTGCCGTTGGACCCCTCTTTTGGCTTAGAAGAAAATATGGAATCAAATTCACAGAGGTCCTTCTGCTTCAAAGGGAGTGTTGGCCTACTCCCATCAATAGCATCATTAGGGGAATCCTCAATTCTCGGCTTTGACTTAATGGGTAGTCTAGGGACAGATGACTGCTTAGGAGCATCATTGGAACTACTTGAGACGGATGACGGCTTTATTGGAATTTTCGGCTTCTCAGCATTCACTTCAGACCTTTTTGTAGGCGATTTTGGTTTTTCAGGTCTAGATGACACTTTCGGTGAACCTAAAATTAGGAACGAAACATCAGTATGCCAAATACTATCTTGTTTTACTATAGTTGAAAACCTGATTTGCTAGGCAAGCTGATTAGGGAAGGGCTTGGGTCGAGCAAAGGTGGCGCCAGGGCTTGCAAAATACTTCCTTTGGTCAGATACAGTGGTTCCCCGCATATAAGAGACAGCCTTCTCAATTTCAGATCTGATGAGTTTCTTATAAAAGGAGATATAAACTTCAAATCAGGGAGAAGTTTCTTATTGGTGAAACCATGCTATACCATTGATCAGCTTAGTTGTACTGTGTAGACTGATTTCTATAGTGCAAAGGCAAAGAGTTTTGCACGGCATATAAGTAATATTATGCTTTTCAAAGAGCTAATATATAACAAAGTTTTTCAATTAGAAACAAGCGTTCTTTCAGACCTTCACTAGTTTCTTATACAATAGGGTTTGTTTAGAGAATCAGGGTCTTTGTTTCTCAAATTTATGTTTCTTTATACGGGATACTACTGTATTACTGATCTGTTTTGCACCCAACGTTTTGCCTATCCTGTAGTGTTGCGTATACTGTTTTGTCCTGTAACTATTGCTCTCTATAGCACATCTTATTTTCAGAGGAGTATTCCTTGAGGATGCAGTTAACTCAGGCCAAAAGAAATCGTTGATTATACAAATAGCTAAAGGACGTCAACTTCTTCCGACGAGGGCTGGTATGATCTGAATAGGAGCTATAGGGCCTAGCCCTCCCTCACGCTACCGCTGATCAGAAGCCAGAACTGCCTGTACGAATTGCTGGATAAGCAACTGCAAACACTAATCACATTGTTATCTATTTTTCGAAATTTAATTTTCATATATCTAGACTATTATAAACCTATTTAAATCTACATATCCAAATAAAACCCCAAACATAAATTTCATTTTAAAAGTGTTTTACCTATTTGAAAGTTCACGTAGTTGCTTGATGAGGAATCTTTTTCTGGCTGCAATTTTCTTACTTCCGCTTCTGCAAAGACAAAAACATGAGGATCTGAATTATAGCTAAAGGATTGAATTGTGCGTCAGTTATGCTAAATAACACCATCATGCACGTAGAAAGCATTCAAAAAGTGGGGGGGGGGCACATTGGAACAAAGGTTTCTTTAATTTTGTTCTAAATATTAGTCATTAGTCGTTAATATATTTTAGTATAATCAAATATATGCTAATATATTCTAATATATTCCAATAAATGCAATATTTCATTTAAATATCCTAAAATATGATCATATATCACAATACATCCCGACATGTCCTAATGTATATCTAAATAAGCTAAAAATGATGCAACGAACTCTCAAAAATGTGATTTAATTTGTCCAAAATAATAAACCTGGGGGCAAAGTAATAAAACATAGAATTGAGAGGGCTCAATTTGTAACGTACAGTAAAACCTGCGTCAAAGAACCAGAAATTTTAATAGCTTAAATAGGACCCAACTTTCCCCAGAAGATTTCCAGGGTCTTACGATCGAAATGGGAAGAATTTCTAAAGAGCCAATTTTTAAAGACGGGCTGTTTTAAGACTTCTGATAGGAGTGGTAGATTGCAAATATCCCCAAGGACTTGCAAGTTAACAATTCAAATTTTTTGCTCCATTACCGAAAAATTGTTTTAATTAATTCAAATTAATTAACGAGTGACGAATACCAAATCGCTAGGGATTATTGTAGATGAAAGATTAAACTGGGAACAACCGTACAAGACTGTTCACAGCAAAAGTCGTGGATGTCTTCAATCTCTAAGAAGGCTGAAAAGCATTCGCCCTCAATCCTCATTAAGCAATGTATATCGAGCCCTAATTGAAAGTCACATCTGATATGCTGATGCAATCTGGGGTAGTTTATCAAGCACAAAAATAGAATTTCTTCAACTTCTCCAAGACAGAGCAGTTTCTATGATTCATACGTCCAGGATAAAAGACAACTGGACACCAAAATTTCTATCAGTTAAACAGCTTATTACATTTGATCGTGCCGTTATGGTTTATAAGATCTTTAATAAACTGTGCCCAGAAAATCTATGGAACAAGTTCAATCTAAGGTCCCACCACTCCAGATAGAATACACGATTCTGCAGAAATATCCAGATTCCTAAGTATAATCTAGACTATGCAAAGAAAGGATTTTCATACTCAGCTCTTAAAACCTGGAATGAAATCCCCTTAAGCATTAGGGAACTTCCCATGCTTTTTCACTTCAAAAAACAACTGAAAATGTATTTGATGAGCTGACAATAAATCAAACACGACCCCCTACAAGAACAGCCTAAGGTGTATTTTAATTTTTGTCATTGTAACTAAACCATTATGACTATGATGTATTGCTAAGTTTATTTTAGTTTTGCTGAAGGGTAACTCGAGTGAAAATAAGTTAATATGAATATGAATAATAAGAGGGGCGAGAAAGGCAATAAGGCACTGGAAAGTGGTGCTTGGGTAGTTCCATTGTCTGCAACCAACTTCAAAGATGTTCAATATTTTATAACTGCTTACTTGGAACAGAACTGTTTGTACCTTGAGTAAAAAGGATCGCATTTGAGTTTGGCTTCTTTACCCCATTAGTTTGGCTTGGTGAAGGCTGTGAAGGAGTCGGCAATAGGGGTGACTGCAAATGGGAATCAGAAGATGGTGGCAGATCGTTATCCATGAGGTTGACAGCAGGCCTGCGATTCGGCTGTGGTTTGGCAACGAATGGGTCTATAAGAGATATTCATATAACAGTGTACACGGAAACACGGAATGCTACAGTAATTAGCATCAGATGACGACATTGAAAGAACAATTTACATCAAAAGTAGATACCAACTTAACAGAATAATTGAGAAAAACTTGAATGCAGAATCATCTTGTAAGGAGACCATATGTTCCAATTGATTCAGCGCACTATATAATATGATCAGCAAAACACAAAAGTACAAACATATACATGCACACCCACAGAGCCACAAATACAGATAAAGATCTAGACGTACATAAACGCAGACGCACATAGACGCAGACGCACATAGACGCAGACGCACATAGGCGCAGACGCACATAGACGCAGACGCACATAGACGCAGACGCATATAAATGCTGGATGCACATAGACACAGATGTATATAGACGCGGACGCACATAGATGCAGACGTACATTGACGCAGAAGCACATAGACGCAGACACACATAGATGCAGACACACATAGATGCAGATACAGGCATGCACGCACACACACAAGAACCTTGCAGGTCTCTTCTGACAGTAAAAGTAATAAGGACACATACCAGAATTCATTCGTGCCATTTGTGGGCTCGGGACAGCATTTGTAATCATTGGTTTTCCTGAAAATGGGAAATTATAAAACTGATCAAACTCATGTTGTTTTTCTAGATATGAGACAGCTAGGTAATAACTGCAAAATCAGCTATAATTGAATATCTTATATGAAACCAATAAAAAAGAGCTTTATTTAACAATCCCTAAGAATGCAACAATATATGAACAACAATATATGGCACAGAAAATATTCAGTTTAGAGGCTGCTCCTTATGGTCCTCACTGCTCAGTAGTCTGAAGGACAATTACACTTTGCAAGAATTTAAAAGGAGAATAAGACAGTGGGATGGAAGTTGCTGCTGCAACTGCAGATTGTGTAAAGTTTTTATTAAGGATTTAGGTTTTTTAGAATAGTTTGTATTTAACAATTGCTTGTAATGATATCGTTCTTAGTTATTTTCTCTTTAGTTTTAGCATTAGTTGTCCTTAATTAGCTTTTTTCTAGCTAAATAGTAAATAGCCAACAATAAATAAATGAAAGACGATGATGATGATTATGATGATGATAATTATGATGGTGATGATTATGATGATGATGATTATGATGATGATGATTATGATGTTGTTTATGATGATTATGATGATGTTTATGATGATTATGATGATGATGATGATGCATAAAGAAACAGCGTTAACAGGGACTAGGCGATTACAAAAAACAGCTTGTGATTTGGCACGATTCAATCATTCTAGCTTGCAGTTTATGCACATCAAATGTGTGATGATAATGGTACAGAAGAGGAATATCTATTATTTTGACAACATGTAAATAAGTACGACAGCACGCCTATCAAAACTCGGTTGGATACTTTTCTACTATCCCTCCCCAGACATTTAGGGAATTGACAGGGGTGCCCCGTTATGCAATGAAACCCCTAGATGTCTGGGGAGGGATAGTAGAACAGTACCATTGCAAAACGGGGCACCCCTGTCAATTTTGGCTGTTTCATCCACGTTTGGGATGAGTACACTTTTTTATAAGAACACTTAATTATTGCTGAGCTTCAGTATTCTTAGAATTTTTGGTTTTGAGCCTTAGACTATTAAAAATTATTCCTAAATATCAAAGGTACAATTACGCCTGAAAACCAAACGAATATCTTCAAACTTCGGTTGATGCTTCAATTCATCATAGAGCAAAATAAAAGAGGAACAGAATAATAAATATGACATTGGTAGTCCAAAAATTAATCTAAAAGCAGCAGTATGACTCGATTAATAAAGATTCTAAGTTTTGATGAAGCTTGAGCCTTGCATTATTCTTAGATTATTCCTAAATTTAGTCCACGCCCTGAGACACGTGCGATCGCACATGCATGTGTCCACACACGTGCAAAATCCACTGCACGAGCTTAGAACCGCCTGTGCCGACATCACTGTCAACCGTGGAACCGCACATGCCAAATAGGGACTTCGTTGTCGCCCCTGCAAAACTAGTGACTCTCATTTTTTGCTTTTATTGTTCAAGCAGACAAGGGCACAGATGCGAGCTGACACTCTTGCGCCAATTTCTTCTAGGTATGGATGGTACATTTCAGTGAATCTAGGCCTCTGTATTACAAACATTTATTCTTATAAAAGAAAATCGAGTAGCATAAAATATATTTCTAAATCAAAAGAAAACAGATAAACATCCGGCAACAGCACAACAGCTCCATAGGCCTAAAATATTTTTCATTCTGAATACTCACTAGGTTCAGGAGCTTTCTCGAGTCTCATGAAAGACTTGATATCATCATTATGTGGGGAGGATTTTCGTGGCCTCGGCACCGGTGAAAACTTAGAAATCACTTCAATATTTTCATACACAGGAGTGTCCTGCAGTAAGGAATTATAGTAAAAACGTCAATGCAGAGAGAAGAAATATTCTGCAATGGAAAAGCAAGGCTTTCTCATACTCATAATGTTGACAATGTAATATGATCAATATCATTAACATGGCTATTTAAGATGATGATGGAGATATGTTCATTTAGAACACGGTAGGCCATCTAAAACACAGTAGACCTCTGTCAGCAATTGCCATACATTGAGAATGCATACTACGCTGGGTTCTAAGGAATAAAACATGCTGGAATAGAATAAAAATTGCACTGGTTGGGGTAAAGAGCCCTACAATGTCTGCCAAATGTCCTTGAAACACCTATACAATGCTTAGAATTATCTACTCCCATTCTACTTTCGTTGCAGAGATGAGAATGTAAACCCCTTTCGTACAATGTTGAATTGTTAGCCAAAGCCCCTAGGTATTTGGAAAGGTATCACTCCTCCCTCCAGTGCGATTCGAGTGCTATTCGTATGCCCTTCAAACAATAATGTTTCACGAGGAAGGGGATTTTGTAGCTTATTTGTAGCAGAAATCACAGGAAGTGTTCCATGACCTTTGGCAGGAACTGCAGCTAAAGAATGACCTTAGATATCACCAATTATTCTATTGCACCTGCACGGGGCAATTGAGTAATTGGTGATTCTCTGGCCTTAAAATATCTTGTCAATTATAATTAAAAAGGGGTGTAACCGTATTTGCTCCACCAAAGTCAACATTCATGTAAGATGATGGTGATACTGGAGAAGCAGACTTCCGAAGTTGGGCTTCAATCAGGTCCTTGAAAACATCATGCAGGTATTCATACTGTTCCTAAGAGAAAATATTTCTTTGATTGAAAAGCAATCCAAAACAAAATTGAAAATTTAATTCATTCATCATCATTCTACCTTGCTAACAATCATTATATTATTGACTTTAAATACACATTTTCTGCAAACTGAGTAGCAATTTTGTAAACTAGTTTGCATCTAAAAACGCTCGTTCAATTTACTCATATCTAAATATCCCCTCCATCTTAGGCTCCAAAGCAGTGGTTTTCAACCGGGGTTCCGCGGAACACTAGGGCTTCGCCAGTGCACTCCACGGGTTCCACCAGAAGTTGCACAAATGCTAAGATCGACAGTAATTCGCCTGTGCAGATATATAAAGGTAGGTAGTTCTGTATACTTTCATACGTATGGGAGTGCCTGTTAGAGAGAACACGCATGCTGAGCCATCGGCATTGAGGTAGGGTGGCCAGTTCCTTTCCTCACCGTCTTTATATATATGTATATATATATATATATATATATATATATATATATATATATATATATATATATATATATATATATATATATATATATATATATAGGGATTCTTCCAGCCACTGGAATATTGCCTTGGGGTTCAGCTCCAACCAGAAGGCTGAAAACCACTGCTCTGAAGTTATATACAAATTCTATGTGTAATGACTCCAGTGCTATTTACTATGGGAAAGCATCCCGTAATCTTTCGATTCGTTTTAGCATTTAAGAATAAACAAGTACCCACTGTAAACCGTTATCTAGTTAGCGACGTTTGCAATTCTATTTAGCTACACTAATGACATTAAGCTTCACTCATTGATAAGAGCAGCCTCGTAGCCTAGCAATAGCGATTTAATGCCGCAGCATGGGGTTATTTATACCACCTTTCGGGTTTACCTACCTATAAAATTTTTTCCTGTTACTTTTCATTCATCAAGTTACTTGGCTGGTTTGAGCTACCTGTCTGGTCCAAGTTACCTGGCTGGTCCAAGTTACCTGGCTGGTCCAAGTTACCTGGCTGGTCCAAGTTACCTGGCTGGTCCAAGTTACCTGTCTGGTCCAAGTTACCTGTCTGGTCCAAGTTACCTGGCTGGTCCAAGTTACCTGCCTGGTCCAAGTTGCCTGGTCCAAGTTACCTGCCTGGTCCAAGTTACCTGCCTGGTCCAAGTTACGTGCCTGGTCCAAGTTACCTGCCTGGTACAAGTAGCCCACACTACGATAGTTTTCCTACTTCACTGCCACAGAGAGCACTGATTTAAGTGTCATCAGTTAAATCTGTATCTATTTTACTTCTACCACTAAAAATTAGTAGTGACGTCAGCACGGGAGTCCTCTCAAAGACAAACAGGGCATGGGGGAAGGAGAACATTATTACAACCAAACAAATTTTACCTTCTTCAGTGAAAGTTACATTTTTATGTTTAGTTTATAAATGAAAGATTTAAATTCTTCGAAAAATGAGTACAAATAGTATAAAAAAAATTAGAATAAAGTGGCACAGAATTAGATTACAGTGACACTGAAAAGTGATGTATGAGAACTTATTGTAACGAATTAGGCACAAGGTGCGAGTCTAGCTGGGCATTAGCACTGCAAATATATGGTCTTACGACGGGGAGGCTAGAGTGCTCCCTCAAAGGGGTTTTTAAGTCCCCTAACCCTTCCCTAACGCCACCCTTGACCACTATAGCACATGACATAGAACACACCGTCAGAGTGCACTAACCTTTGACTGGACCATTGCAGGCCTCTGCCTTCGCAGCGTCATTACAACTTCATAAATATCAATGGTTTCCACCTGCAAAGGAATCCACTGAATATTACATTTAACAATGGTACATATGCTATGGAGGAGCTCTAGTAAAAACACCTGTTGATAGAGAGTAGAGTAGGATAAACACTTCAACTTCTACAAACTAAGTTTTCTACTTCAAAAATAAAATTTTAAAAAGTCATGTCAGGTATTACTAGGGTTAGTGCAGGACTTTGATAAACAAATTCAAGGAGTTTTCAATTACCAATAAAATAAACACTTTCAAGAAGCCTTGAATCAATAGACTTTGAATACACAGGAAAACCAAAAATACCGAAAATGAGACATATCACGAGTTTACTTGTGTGATCTTCTTTGAACTGTATTTTGGATACCGTACATCCTCGAGTTAGGCTCCCGGCGGCTTATTTATTTTTTGATTTTTACAGGGCGCTTATTCGAAGGAAGGGCTTTTTCGAGGGGGGCTTAAGCAATTTTCTTGACAGTTGGTCATATTCCAGTTGAGATTTTTCTATTCCATTTCTGGTTGTGTTTTATTTATCATTTCATACCTAAATCTACAATTTTTACTGCTATTTGCCTCCTTATACCCTTGGACGACTAAATAAAAATCTATTGAATTGCATAGTTCTTTTATTAGAACTGCACAAATTTCTTTAGAACTGCACGTATTGTGTGGAATTGCGCGTTAAAAAAAACCCTGCAACTGGCATTCCTTTAAATCCAAAATAAACAACCTGATCTGTTTTCCTCTCTACTTACTTTCTCTTTCCATATTTTGATGGAAACTTCACTTTAGCATCACAGGTATTCCCAGTGGAGCGCATCATCCAAGGAGAAAGTAGGAGTCCAGACAGGGAGATAGGAAGCATTCAAAAAGTGGGGGGTACATGCATTCAGGGGCAGCCTCACAAGCAAAAAGGAGCACTATGCAAGCTGAAAAGGGGCACTTTAAATATAAATTTGCGAAAAAGTGTGGGGCTGTGCTCCCGGTTCTATTGCGGAGTGAGTGGCCAAGCAGCGGGGTAAGTGACCAAAACAGCTCACTACACCGTCCTTTGGAAGGGACGTTAAATTAGGAGTCCAATGCCTGGATGTAGCATGCATAGTAGGCCTAAAAGCTAGGTGTAACAGCCTACTCAAAATAAAGTAAACAACAACGTCCATGAGTGCAGATCCCTACTAATGAAAAATATGACCCCTTGATATTTGTAATAAAATGTTACAAACCTTTGAAGGATAGGGAAACTTATAGAGGACAGGCAAAATGGCGTTTCATCGCAATTGCAACAGCTTGAAGTGTGTGATCCAACGAAACTCTTTAGAGATTCGCCTTCGGGTCCCACCCACTACACATGATAAACTAAGCACACATAAACATGATGTATGCACATCTGTCAAATAGTCATTTTTAAATAACACAAATTTTGTGGCACAAACTTCAGCTATTACAGTAGAAATTGTGGCAAGCCTCATACCGATTTCCTGATCAGTCTTCGACCGTAATCCGCAGCAATCATGACACCAGTTCTACCACATCCAGCGCTTAACGAAAATAGGACATGAGCTATATTTATACGCAACAATGCTAAAATGCAAACAGGCTGCCAGCGCCAACTCTTACTAAATAGCTCTTTTTCGTGCTTGTAAGAATGTCATACCTCAAACAGTGTAAAGCAAGAAGTTGGAATGTACCCTGGTTTAAAGGTTTCAATAGCTTGAAAACCGTTTTAAAAGATCAAGAGATCGATAGCCTAAATTCATTATTGGTACACTTATGATCTTTCTTTCTTTCTTCATTTCTTTCTTTCTTTCTTCATTTCTTTCTTTCTTTTTTCTTTCCTTCTTACTTTCTTTCCGTTTTCTTTCTTTTTTTCTTTTTTCTTTCTTTCTTATTTTCCTTCTTTTTTCTTTCTTTCTTTCCTTCTTTCATTACATAATTTTGCTTTTCCTGTATATTTCTATTTTACAAAACTTCTAAGTGTAGATTAAGACTCGTTGTGATTTTTCTTCATTTTCATTACACAGGGCACATTGCAAAGCTGTTAACTACCGAATCTACTTCATCCTCTTTAAATAAATAATAATGAATTCAATGAACAATGTTAAGGACAAAACTTCTAAGTCGTGGGTATACAAAGTCTTTCGGTGAGGGCCAAAGCAGAAAAATAGGCAAGGGGTTGGACCATGCACAGGGGCATCGAAAAGACTTCTAAAGTGGAGGAGCCTGGTCACTAAAGTCGCGGATATGCGCGGGAAAAAGTAGTCCAACATGCTATTCTATAAAAAAGTGGGGGGCCAGTACCCCCCGGCCTCTCTGGTTTCGATGCCCCTGACACACTACATCTAGTATAGCACAATGTAAATACTGAGTGGATTTCAAACTCGCCTATTTGACGTCAGCTTCCTATACGAGCAGTAATGCTGTACTATGAACTTACCCTTACAATTAAAAGTACGTGTTTTCAAAAAAGCAAAAGATATTAAAGAATGTATCATATACGACTATTTATTTACAGCCTGATGCAGCCCAATAAAACTGGACGACCGGCCACAGCTGGCCCATGGGCCATAATTTGAAACCCTTGATCTAAGTAATGCACATGGGGGGGAGGGGTAGAAGGATATCAAAACAGGTCAAGTTTCATTGGGAAACAACGTCTTTCAAATTTACGTTTTACAAAGAGGAAAGAAATCATTACAAAAGCTAAGAATGAGACGCTTGAAGTTCCAAGAAATGACGAAAATCTTTTAATGGGTAATTCTGGGCTTCTGGAAGTAGAACGTGAAAGGATAAGTAAATACCCTCTAGTTTTATAAAAACATGTCATTTTTCGCTGAGTCTCAAAGCTCTTATACTTTTTACCATAAATTACCATGTTGGTCTTAGTTGAGCAGCCGTGGCCTAGCGGTAATGCACTCGACTAAGACCAACATGGTCCTGAGTTCGAGGCCCACCACATGCCATTGGTGACGCCAGGAAGGGCATCCGGGCCTAAATGCTCGCGCCAGATCCTAAATCCTAAGTCCTCTCAGAGGCACCCTCCAAGCCCCAAGGAAATGGGGGAAACGGAGGTAAAATCGAGTCTAAAATCGATTACCAAAGGTGTAAGTTGGCCTGAAAATCAAAGGAATGTATTCAGATCTTTGTTGATGTTTTACTTTATCATAAAGCATAAGAGAAGTGGAACAGAATAATAAATATTGTATCGATAGTGCAAAAGATAATCTAAAGTGCATCTATAATAAAAATTATAACTCATTATAATATTCTATATATTATAAGTCTTGATGAAGCTTGGGCTTTGCACTGTTCATAAAGTATTCTTAAATTTCAGCGACTTTGAGCCTACAGAATCGTATGAACTTTGTTCATAAAAACAAGAGCGACGTGAATCAACAATCTTTTACCGATATACAAGGAAATGAAATTGGTAGCAAGTGAAGAACCCCCTGCTTGGAAAGAAACATGAAGTAGAAATACCTGCAATGTATTAGTACTGGTGGATCATCCCACGGGTGTCTCTCCCTCATCTCTTCGATCATATGTATGAGGTCTTTTGTCGTTTTAGGAACTCCATGATCTGGCCAAGCAGTGTAATGAAGTTGTGTCAAGTCCAATTGTTTCTATAAAAAATAAAGATGATTTCCGTAAAATCTGACAACTAAAACCAGAACTACATCTCAAATCAATATAAAAATGCAATTCTTTATCCCTTCAATTACGCCGTTCCATATGAAAGTTTTCTCAAAAGACACTACCAATGTAAACCTCCAAATGTGAAATAGAACACGTACTTTTCCATCCACTGCCCTTATCGTTCGCTCGCATAAGCTTTCAGTAATAGCCACCTCCTTTACCTTGCGAAATCAAAACAATTCAAGATTAAATTATGAATTTAATACAACATCTAATTAAATTATTATGTTCTTGGCAAGTAAATCAACTGTGCTAATGCTAAGAAACAGATTACATCTACTGGAAAAGACAAAATAGCCTTAGGTAGGGGTGGGCCTCAAAGCGAATGGTTAATTTTTCGTTAATAAAAAGCCATTTTAGCTATTTTTCTGCTATATATTGCTGATACATAGGCCTTTCTCGACACCCATCATTAGCAATTTGATAAATATAGCCACCATTCTGGGCATCGAAACTGAATAAAATATCAACTCAAATCCGAAAATAGGCCATTTTCACGAAATGTCAACCAGGAGTGGAGAACAGCTCTCTAGCTAGGGGCACAAAGTAGGTGAAATCTGCAGAGTATTGATGAAAATACAATATTCTGGAAGTTAACACTACAATTGGAGAAAGTTTTTTAAATTTTAAATTTTTTGTTTGATTGAGATTGTTTTCAAAATTGCACCCGCCATGCATTTTGCCACGTACGTCACGAGACATTTCACCAAAATTGTCCAGAAAATGAAGTAATGTACTAAATTATTCAAGTTGCTTTGAAACTTCATCTATTAGCATTCTCAAGTACTCAACCATTTATGATTCGCTCTTAGAAATTGAGAGAAATCTCAAGAAACAAAATATTACTGGGATGATGTAATTGGTACGATGTTACGTAAGTCACGCAAATTTAAAGCCTTCTGCTAGCAGTAGGTTTTGCTGGATGAAGCGTTATTTTGAAAATATTTAAGCTCTGTGCATTCACTTTCATGACAAACGCATTTTGGAGTTCATTTTTGGATGTTTTCATTAGCATTTTAGCCACTTTATCTCAAATTTTTCACATTGGATGTCACGTACGTCACATGACAATGGCCCAAATATTCTACAACCTCATTTAGTAATAAGCATTTAACTTCTCCTGGTTTTATTTTTTTCTCCAATAAGAGATATCGCGTATCAAATGTAAATTTTACAACTACAAATATACTTTTCAAATCATTTGGGCTTTAGCAGGACTAAACAATTTAAAATTATGTTTGTTTTTACTTCAGATCCAATGGCAGCGTGGGAACATGAGAGAAACACCAGGGTCAGACTATTTAACCGCATATTTCTTCTCAAGAAAACGGGTGTGAGATGTAAGGAGGGTTGACAAATACGTATACATGGTACAAGAATATATGGAAGGTTGCCAATTTTCTAAATATGACCCACATGACATAAACGTTCTTTAATAAGAAACCAACTCTCTGGCCTCAGCCTGGATGTTTCTTAACATTTCGTCAAATCCACCTATAAATGTTTCTTAAATGTTTCTTAAATCTAAAGGCTTTCAATAACAATAACAACCCAGAATAGGCAAATGTGATGCAAGAAAAAGGATGCTCAGGTTGTGTTAGGCACGTAATGGATGTTCATTCTATTTTCTTGCTAGTTTGATCAAAATTTTACCAGTAAAAGAAATTTTTGCAAGTTATTATTGAAACTCAACATGCCTATGTTTCTTAAATCTTTCTTAATTTCTTGCCTAATTTCAACCTCATGCTTCTTATAGACATATTTCTTACAAAAGAAATGTGTAACTGCCCTCCTTAAGTTGGATATGCCTACATATATTTTTCGTCCAATGGTAGAATGGAGATGCTGCTCCATATAGCCTCTGACTTCCTTCAGACTTAATATTAAATATGAAAGGATCTTCTTGCTTGTGGATGCCACTGAAAAAAATGGGGATCAAAGGTCCTTTTGGCGAGATTTTAATAATAAAGAAAGCATTAAATCTTGAAATAAACTGAAAAATTTAAATCATTCAAGGAGTTGTGAAACAAGAATTATAATTGTTTGTTAAAGATTCTCCATAAAAATTCTGAGAATGACACACAGCTTGGGAAAAACTGTACATTCTTATTCATTTCTAATTGTCATACACTTGAGAAATAATGAAAGCAATATGGCTTCAAATGAAAACAAATTGAATAACATTCATCTAACTAAATACGCACCAATGTCACTCTAATGCTATCAAAAAAATTCAATTGTTCTCCTTCCATGGGCCAATACCTTTGACAACGGTGCTTTAAAAGAAGTAATTTTTATTTCATTTATTCAACAGCAATGAGCAGAAAACTTATTTTGGTGATATACTAGATAAAGCTTACTACAGACTCTTTCCCTAGTAACTGGAAAAAGTCAACATAAAAGCATCATATTCAAATTATTTATAAAAAGCAGAATTACTTTTCAAAGCAAGGTTACATTTCAAAATTTTTAGAAGAAAACTGTTTCAAATTACAACTCTTACCTTTCCAAGCTCAATCTCTTTGCAAGCCATCACAATAATCTAGAAGAAGTTAAGGAGTTTTAAGTGCCCTTAACAACATAAGTTAAATTTAACAAAAAAGTTTTCAACAGTCCTTAGCTCATCAAAACAAGATAACATGTCAACTGTTTGAAATTTCAAATACAAGGAAAGCACTCTATAGAGCTACTGTACTTCCACATTTGCAAGGAATCCTCTAATATAAGACACACCTCAAAAAACTTTGCAGAGATGATTGGCAAGAAATCCAATTAATTGAAGCTCATAAGGTGTTAGAGGCATACAAATATTTGCATATGATGCACCCAACACTTCAAGAAACTTAGCCTAAAATAGGCATCAGAAAAAATGGCTTTGAGTACAAATTACAGCTAGACATTCCACAAAATAAATGCAAGTGGCAGTATACAGTAAAACAACAGGACATTCAAAAATAAAAAGTGGCTCTCATTCATTAAGGAAGTGACAAATATCCAAGTTACCTTCACTTTGTGTTGCCAGATCATTTGCCAAAAATCATTAACAGTAGATGGCATTGGGGCTTGGGATGCAATGTATCCCTGTCTCCCACCTGGGGACTAAAAGATTCTTTGATTCACAATCTAGGCACTAAATTCTACAATTTCATAGCAAACTCTGCTCAACATATGGTGCTATGAGACAAAGTGGATATGCTCTGGAGGAAAAAAAGAATTATAAAAGAGAATACTTACTGATTAAGCTCTATTAAGTCCACTCTCTAACAAACCCCATTCTCTACTAAACCACCCCCAATTTTTGAGCAGTAGCAATCCCTGTCTAGCAAAATAAGTATGTAGAAAACTTCTCTTAATATCGCTTGGTTACTTTTTAACTTGTTTGTGCAGACTAGAATAAAGGCAAATTTCTGGCTAACACGGGCCTGCTTCCTAAAAGAGAATGTTATCTCACTTGATCAGAGTCCCTACTTACTGACCTACGAGATGATGGATTACATTGTAAACAGCTGGTTTTGGTGAGTGTGTGTATTCAATCCTATAGAGTTTCTTAACTTACAATTTCAAAGCACTTCACCATACACACTCAGCCATATTGTCAGAATAAATAGCACTCATATGTGCTACAAGAGAAGAGATGACAAATTGCAAAACAAACCATGATATAGTTTGCATTGATGTAGTCTCCAGTATCTTGGCCATCCTTTCTTTGCAGAATAACTCTTGAATGATCAACTAAAAGATACTTCATGCTTTAGTCCACTTTTCAAGAACAATCTAGTATGATTACTGTAATAGGTACCAGCTAAATGCAGGTATACATTTCCCCAATAAAAGTCATATGTTAAGTATCTAGTATGACAATCTTCTGAAATACACTATATATGAAATATATTCAAAAGTATAAGATACTGTGAAATACATAATATTTATTGAGGTATACTAAAACATGACTGCAAATCTAAAATTGAACTGATTCAAACATATAAATGATATACAACTTCATGAGTAACACTCTTTAAAGAACACGTTCTTATTTCATCCACAACAGTTTCACAAGCACCACAAAAAACGTGAAAAACTATAGAATAAATGTCCCACAAGTTCATGAATGGTTTCTTTCAAAAGACCCAAGCTAAATTCCAGTCAAAAACAACCCTACTTCATGTCTTGTTCTTCCTTGTTAACTGCATTGATATGGTACAAGAAAGCATGTACCTCTAGGATCCTAAAGTATGCATTTTGAATTGTGAAAATACTTGTGACCACCAGCACTTCTAACTTTTTATATTCTCACACAATAAATGCATTGACATTATCCAGAGATTATAATGTTTACTCTCCAGTCCAGAATAAAAGGGGGGTGGTAATAGTTGGGGGGAGGGTTGGAAAAAAGTCTAAAGGTTAATAGCTTGAGGGGGGCAGCAATAAAGAGGGGGTCAGCAAAATGCCATAGTAAAGCCTATTTTCAATATACCAAAAGTAATTCCACTATAATATTGAAAATAAGCTGGACTAACATGATTACTAATGAGGAAGTGCTACGGCGGGTTGGAGATACAAACAAAGTTGCTGAAAATGATCATTAAAAGGAAAATGACATTCTTTGGGCATATAGCAAGAGCATCAGCGGGCCAAGTTGATTAAGCAAGTGAATCAGTTTAAGTATCTTGGAAGTGTAATATCACGAGATGTGAAGTGCACAAACAACATCAAAGAAATAATTGCTCAAGCCAAGGCTCAGTTTATTAAGAGGAAAGAGTTACTGCCACAAGACCTTAAATAGGAAAAAAGGAAGCGAATACTGAAAACCTTAATCTGGAGCATGGCCACCTACTCCTCAGAAACATGGACCATAAGACAAAGAGAAGTGCAACATTTGGAAGCGTTTGAAATGCGGTGCTGGAGACAAATGATGAAAGTGAAATACACAGATGGGAAAATGAATCAACAAGTACTGAAAATGGTTGAAGAAAAGAGAAGCTTGATGCATAGCATCAACAAGAGGAGACACTGCTGGAAGCAGATGGTCGGTGTTGCAATAAGAATGTTGCAGTATACATTTTAAGAAAAACAATTAATTGGGGAGTTCTATTCCAGACTGAGGAGTAGTAAAATAAATTAACTTACATGGCAAGATATCTTTATATCTGTTCTTTTTCCTGTTAATCTCCTTGGCTCCAACCGTTGCAATAGTTACTCCATCAATGCCAAGTTTTTCAGATTCTCTTTTAATTTTCTGCAAAAATTAACAAATTCAACTAGCAATTATGTCAATTGATTAAATACCTGTCCTTACTAAAAATTAATGATTGCATTTCAAGAAAATGGATACATAATAGAAGATATACTTCTTTTTTTTCTTGTGCCATGGAACTACCTGACACTAACAAATCATGGATTGTATTCTCCATTCTTTTCTGTCCCTCATAATATTAATGTGACTTATTCTAAATTTCTGTGCTTAACTGGTTGTGGATGCCAGGGTAATGGTAAAGGGTGCACTTTTAGAAGTACCATAAACCCCAAAACTAGCTTCCTGGGGTTTAGCTTATTTTTCAGATTTTTGCGAGGGAGCTTATCCAAGAGGAGGGTCTACTAAACAGGGGCCCAGATTGGAATTCTTGCCTTGCATGGGAAACTTCTCCCTGTACATATCAGCTGTCAGCCAAGGTTACAACCATGCAATTCCTGCAAAATGATTATTTCAACTCTGCAAAATTCATCTGGCAGGATAGTGTTATACTTTTATGGTCATCACTCTCAGTAACACAAAATTCCTCTACTAGCTACCTGTAGCTGTGCAACTTCTAGCACATACAGAAAATCCCCCACAAATTATTCAAAAGTATTCAATCTGGAGTTGGGCTTAAAGATTATTCTTGCAGTTGTCATATTCCAGATGAAACTATTCTACTACCTAACTATTTCTTTGGTCCTACAAATACAAATAATAAGATTTCTGTAGCATGATTTTTATCAATGACTGCATTTTCTTTTGTAACTCTACAAGGTACAAACCAGATTTGAATTTTTGCCTAGTGCAGGGGAGAAATCCCCCACACCCATCAACTGTCAACCATAGTTGCAGCCACACAGTTCTTGTAAAATGAGTATTCCTTCCACACAAAATTATTCTAGCAAGACAGTTTTATAAATTACTCTGCTCTCATCTGAGCCTGCATTACTCTCAGCTATGCAAAACTGCAATCCAGGCCACTTGTAGTCACACAGTTTCTTGGCCACAAAACAAATCCTGAAAAAATTATTCAAAGTTTCCAATCTGCTAGGGTGCATTTCACATCGATCCCATGCTGGACATATTCTTCAATTTTTTTTACTATGCCATGACAAGGCTAACTAAGAAATGGTATGGTCTCATCATACGCTGAAGCCTTCATGGCTTCTTTATTGCTTGGCCATCTTTGCTCAGAAGAGTTTTCCATTGTGCAGGTTTGAAATAAGCAGAATATTCATATTATATAATACCAATAAATTCATATATAATACCATGTATGTTGGTATGTAATGGTAGAATGTATCAGGAAAATAATCTGAAAATTTCTAGCAGAGAGGGAAAAGGGGGTCTGGGAGCAACAGCCACAAAGAATTTTTTACTACACCCTTCAGACTGCTGGAAAACATAGAAACACCTTCTGAGCATATATCCTGACATCAAATCATAATCTGGTGATGTGCCACACCACTATTCTGTCAACAATATGCCAATACATTCAGAAATTCAACAATCCCAGGGATTTTATGTGACTGATACACCGAGACATGGGAAAGTTCTTTTGTAAGCCAAGACCTTTCTCCTAGCTCATGCTGGACATATTTGGGCCTACCTACATGGAATGTAACCTGGCCAATCTGTGGTACAAATAGAGACTCATATAGTTCAAGTCACATGTCAGGGTTGAGGCTTATTAAAGAGGGGGCTTCTTTAAAGCATATTGCTCTTGGGTGCAGGCTAGTTCAAGGAAGGTTTTTTCTGAAGGAGGAAAGTAATAACTAGGGTTATTGGGCATATGCAAAAGCGACTACAAGTCTCTGTATGCTGATACTCTGACGTCACATTTACAGTCAAAACTCTACTTCCTATTTCGGTGCATATAACTCTCCCGTTGTTTGCCATCCGTCTGTCTTTCGCCACCATCTGTTTGAAATTACTATGCATAATTGCAGAAGGTAGGCTCGCAAATGAGCCAATTTTCATCAAAATCTAGGCCAATTAAGAGAAATTGTCCCAGGTGCAACAAATAGGTGTCATACATGGATTAATGAATTTCTTTAATTGCAAAACGCTATTCCCACCCTACCGCCTGGCCGGAAGGGTACAGCTAACTGGATTGCTACTGGATTTACTAAAAAAATATACGTACATGAAATTCAGTGGTTAGTATATCTTTACCAGGCCTGAGCTCCTGGTCCTCTTTCAGCTTCTTATACCTGTCCAAAAACTGCTGTAAAGCGTTCTTCGTCATCTTAAACGCCTGTTTATTGCCGGAGAAGATGTTCTCCAATAGTGCTCTTCATACACTTCCTACTTACACAACAAAACGAAACAAAATAGGCTGCTTTCATCTGCAAAACTCTTTGACATAGCGAACAAGGTGCACATTCCGCTAGGTTTGTTTATCGAACTCTAAATACTTGTGAACTTTGTCCAGAACAGAATGCAGTTCCAGCGAGCATTCACAATCCAGGAGAACCTCTGATGCGAAACACTTATCTCAATCGATGATCCTGGCAACTAAACATATCAGGCCGACTTTCTAAGCTTTGAAACGAAATAACCCCGTGTTTTCACTCGCTGAAACAGACGTATATTTGTGGTGATAACAGTCTGCAAAGCTCAAGTTTCCGCTTTCGTCTTCCACATAATTGGCCACATCAAAAGGAGTTGTTCAAATTAATGAGGCAAATTCCTTCGCAATCCTGCCCCCACAACCCTACTGCAACCCAAGAACCTAATATCTGAATTGCTTTATAATTTACAAAATCTCCCTCCCTCTAATGAAAGGATAGACTCAAACAATGAAATTATCATGTTTTTGTAAGCTAAAGATGATCTCATTTCACAGATAAATGGCTTACCACAAAAGATGCCTCTGTATTTCCTTTCCAGGAAGTGAAATTCTCGCTTTAAGTCGCAGCCAAGGGAGCTATCAAAAATACAGTTTAAGGAAAAAGAAAGGTTGCACAAAGTGTGCTGAGTTATGAAAGCTGTACAGTTAAGCTTTTCTGTTACTTTGCGATAATCAGGCACACTGGAGCAGGGGGCTACAGCTCCCCCCCCCCCCACTTTTTTGCTAGTTTATGATATTTTACAATAGATAGCCTAAACTAAGATGTACTTTAATATTCAAAAAGGGGTTTTCTTGCAATCTAAAGGCGTACCTGTAAAGATTGTAAGGGGCTCCACCCCTGACTCCCACTGCCACGCCCAATAGGAGCTTGCCACTCGTCCCCAGCCTCCTTACTCACAAATATACTCCGGAATCCTTGATAATACGTGGCAATAAAGGGAGGGAGGATCAAAGTTCTTAGTAATTGACGCAGCGGTGGCGCCAAGGAAGGGCTACCAGATGGGCTATAGCCTCCCCATCGGAAGGTGAAAAACTATTTTTTCGGAGATTTTTGGCATTTACAGTACCTTGAAAACCGTATTTCCGCACCCTCGTGTTAGTTTTCCCTCGAACATCACAATCATAAGCGTAGGAGGTTGGGGGCAGGGGGGCTGCAGGCCCCAAGATGAGCAGAAATCCGTTTCATTCGGAAAAATTATCTGAAAGAACAATAGGAAATTTGGGTAGAAAGTTTACAGAAAGTTTACAGCTCCCCTAAATTTGACGTCCTCCTACGCCCATGATCACAATCACAATTCAACATTAGCAGTTCTTACGCAGGCTATAGAGCAAGGGCTCCGCTGCTCGCCAGCCACATGCGGCTATTTACCTGTTTTAATGCGGCTTTCACACTCATATTGAAGGGTGTATTCCTTATATACGTTTAGTCCCAAAAGATATTTCTGTGTTAGAGGAAGGGATGAAACTATTGCTTAAGTGTCCCTATGTGTTTGATGTGGATCTTTGTAGCATCACAGTAAAGAACCTGCTATAGAGTTACCCTTGTTGCTTGTTAGGGTGTTCCTTTAAATTTTCCCCACTTCTTGAATGCTTACTACCAGTTGGTAAGTTTTTTAAAGAATAGTTTAGAACAGTACAAAAAATCCTGGTTCCAGGTGGGACTGCTTTTAGTGAAAAGGTTAATAGATAAATGCTACTATCTCTCATACTTTCATTTTCAGTCGAGCTTGACCTATCATTACATGTCAACGTGTACCAGTTTTATTGATACTCACTTTCGTACGTACTTTGGGCGTTACATAATAAGTTTTTAGCTGCCCAGTTTTTTCATCAGAAATACACAAATTTTTTCAAAGCCACATTTTGTGTAGAACTGCACGTTAAAAAGGCCTGCTTCCTACAGTAATGTGGGAAAACACATGAAGATAAAGATAAGATAACAAACGATGTTTCTAGAGCTACAATCATTGCTGTAAACTCATGATAATCATACAGAACAGAAACAAAGTACTGAAGTGATTACGCAGCTAAATTTCTTCTGACAATCCTGGCAAGTTGATGAGCAGAAAGCAATGTCTTTCTATTGAAGTTTCTGATAAATCAGGGATGCAAAAGCACATTAAAATTGGGAAATGTATATTCTTGGGCACAGTCACATTTCACATTTCAGTCACACTTTATTTCATTTTCATTATTCAATATTAGGTTCTTTCTAGTACGTATATATTAATTAAGACTTTGTCATTAGAACCTCCGCTTATTAGTTATATGTAAAAATTTTTCAAACCGTGTTCCAAATCGATGTTTTGAGCATATCTTCTTGTCTGTTGGAAAAGTGTTTGTGCTGCTTACGTTCTCGCAAAAATAGACGCCCAAGTTGTGTACATAGGGTGTTTCATAGCAGTACTATCATAAACTTCAAAGCAATCTTTCTACCTCCCTCACCGCTTATTACGATCCCCCTGCTTAGTAGATCTTTCTACCTCCCCCACCGCTTATTACGATCCCCCTGCTTAGTAGCTTCTTCTTGTTTTCAATCCCTGCCTATTCATACCCCCCGGCAGCGAGGCACTTAAGAGTTCATATTCATATTATACCTATTTAACGTGGAGCTTCTCTTCCAGGGGGTTGTGTTAATATCTAGGAAAATCATTAGTGCAACAGCAAAATACAATTAAAAGAGAACAGAGAGAAAGACTAGTACCATGCAAGGAACAAGGAACAAATCTAAAAGCTGCAAATGGGTCACTTTGCATAAATACGTAGGAGGTACATGCCCTTTTCGTCCTCTGTCAAACATATAGATGGTGCATTGGTGAACAGAGTGAAGTATCTTTCAGTTGAGATATCTTCTGAGTTACATCGACAAAAAAGACTTCCCTCGAGGTTTTCAGAAAGATTATGGATTTTCCGACAGGTACTATCAATTTACTAAATTCTGGGGGTTACGGTCAGGCATTCCGTGCCTGCGCGTACTTAAGACAAGGGGGCAAGACTTTCTCAGAGGGCACCTCTTTGAGTATGTGTATCCTTCCACAGTGGTAGATTTCGGTCTTCAAACTCTTTTTCAGAAGAACATTGCTTAGTATATTGATATCCTATTAATACCATGGGACTTTGGGGGTCTGGGGATTGCCCCCACAAACGTTTTCTTGAACCAAACTACCTACAATGCTAGAAAATCCCCCTTCAGAAAGTAGGAGAGATGGAAAGAGTTCAGTATGAAGGAAAATTCTTGCCCCTTCTTTCCCCCAAGGATGAGGGCAGAGAAGGCAGCTGCCCCTCCTGCCCCAGCGTGTCCCTGGGTGAGGCAACCCCTGCACCCCATTTTGGCTACGCCCCTGTCTAGGTGCTGAATTGATAAACATAGTGAACTTTTCTCAATTGAAATATCTTCCAAGTTAATGAAGAAAGATCATGCTTTTAATTCTTCAAATGACGCAGCAGCAGACTGCACATGATAAACTGCTATCATGAGTTGCTTCTTCACTTCATCCCAGTCATCGTCCATTTTGTTAAAGGCCCGGTAAATTGCGTAGCCTAGAGCAGTAAATTTGTTACCAGGCTTCATCTGATTTGCTCTTGTACTGTACACAACATTCCTAAAAGTAACAAAGATAATTCCTCAACAAAGTATACAAAACTCAAACAAGCCCGTAGCTAGCCTGTGCTTCAGGGGTAGCGAAGTAATCATGGTGGAACTACAAATTCGAGGAGACTCGACGAACTACCATTTTAGTACACCGAACCTCCTCGTAGCATCGAGTTCGCTGTTCATGCATATGGCACTGCTTAGTTCGTACTAGCTAGAGATAGGAAACTATTGGTCACCTCCTCAACTCGCTCTTGACAGCAATAAATCAAAAAACAACACACACACACACA
>OLMO02000003.1:10043672-10068914 GCA_900291935.2 Cassiopea xamachana | reverse complement strand
TATCTATGCAATGAACTACTATTTTTCATTTATCTTATATATTTTTGAAATTGTGATGTTTTCAAGTTGAGGTTATCAAATTTTTATGAATTTCACCAAGTTTTGTTAGGGTGTACAGTAATGCCCTAGCATATACCTTATAAATGCTTAGTTCATTGCACTGAGCATAATAAAGTTGGTACCATGTGAAAATTTGAGCTTGATATCTTTAAAACTGAGGGTTCTACAGGTGTCACAAGATCATATGAACCTTCGATTTTGAGTTTGCAGAAAAAACACTTTAAAAATCGGTAGTTGAAAAATACATCTTCTTTTGGCACATAAATCTATACAAATAGTCTTGGAAAGCCCCAGCTTCATAGATTACACCTTCCTTATCTAAATTAATGTCCTCTGTAGTATTTCTTGATATTCTTCTGGATTTTCTCACTTTCCGTGCCAATACAGATGCATTTGAGTTACTCTCCCTTTGCGCTTAATGTCTCTTTTGAAAATGGCTGATGCCATATTGTGTCCTTGAGCCCTCAAAATGTGGTGATGCATACATTTCACAGCCACTTGTACAGGTAATACATTCAAAAGTGAATGAAGAAGCAAATCCCATCTTCCTTTCTGCATTTTCTTTCACTATCACCCTGCCATACTTGCATTTGCCACAAACTACACTTCCCAACAAAGTTGTCAAAAATGAAATGTGTATAATGCGAAAGCCATATGATTGATCCTGTAGTTGAAGCAAAGGTGTAGGAGCAAGTTTCCTCTCACTTGGACCAAGTATGTCTGCTTGAGTTACATGTATCTAAAATAGCATACAAATAAAGTCAATTTCAGCACCATTATATGGCCTTTCATTTCAATGAAGCAGTCAGCTAAATGTGGCACAAAATCTTCCTCAAATTATTATGGTTACATACTTTTTGGTGCCTATAGAAGAGGGTTGGAATGACTGGGGGGTGGAGCCCCAAGGCCAAATGAGCGTGGGGGTTGGAATAAAAATGGGGTTGGGAAATGACCAAAATATTATAGAAAAGGCAAAGGTTTCTTTTCACAAATTACTATCAGAGTAATATAGCCAAATCCACCTGCAGGCCAAAGTATCCCCTCTGAAAATTGCCTTGGGTGAAATATTACTTAGAAAATAAATAGGCAAGAGGATTGAAATGAATGTCCTAGGTGGAAAATTTTTGAACAATTAATTAGTTGGGGCGAGGTCTATTTGGCACCCATGAGAGTACATGCCACAAGTCACCTCCAATTGGGCCAGAATTCTGCAACTCTTCACAAAGAATGAAACACAAGATTCGAATCAATTTCATACTGTAGGCATTTGGCCTAAATGCAAACAGATCATTACTGAGCCAAGACGAAGTATGGAAGAGAAGCAATATAAACAAGAATCATATGCGATCGCTTATAATGGCCTACCTACCGTTTCATCTTCGCCTTCATCTGCAGTTGTTGCGATATTTGGCTCTATAATAGCTTCCTCTCTTTTAACTGCAGCAAATCAATTTCTCGCACACTTTCTCTTGCTTCTTCTTTTACTTCTAAACTTGTGATTTCTGTTGTAAACGCTTTGATCACCTCTTGTCGTCGACATGTTGAATTGACCAGCTGACAACAGTCGAGCATAGTTGTCATGGTGATGCAAGAATGTGGTCTCTGATTGGTCGAAAGAGCTATGCCTCCGGATTCAAATGTATTATGACGGGTGAAAGTAGCTACAGCATGCATTTTCATTGGTGTTTCATATTTTTCGTGAATTTGATTGGAGGAGATTGCTCTCCTTGTTATGTTGAATATTGGATAAATGCAATTCTGGCCGTTCATTACTAGGAGTCAGGGGGATCAGTAGGTAAAGCGGAACTGACAGCCGTTTTTATTTTGAAGATAGGCCAAAGGGTTGCAGAGAAAATTGCCTTCGAAGTTGTGTTATGTTTAGTCGGTGATACAGCTATTTCAACAACAGGTGGGTGTAAAGAAAGGCCCCATAGCCCCCAAATGATACTTCCAAGATAGTTTATCAACCCATGAGGTGAAAGAGCATAAAATGGGGAGCAAAATGATATGATGATCAAAAATCACCAAAAAATGAAATTTTTTGACTTTTTAACCCAGAGAGTGACCTTAAACAACTTGTAGAGCTTAAAGTTTTGGAATTGCTTAGAAGCTGAAGTTCTAGAAGTTCAAATCGATTACTTTCAATAACTTATCAGGACTTTCTGCAAGTAAGTAATTAAAATTTAATCAAAAATTTCGATGAAAAATTGCGTATGCTGTTTTCTCGATTTAATTAAACCAGGGAAAATGAAAAGGTTTTAGGACACCATGAATATGTTGCCAATGTTTATCGTTCTTGATAATCACGTAAAATCACGCTTTTTATTAAATACTCAAATGACATAGAGCGACATCAGCGTACGTCAATGCAGAAGGACTGCTTCAATTTCCTTAACAGGGATACAAAATGAATGGTTTTCACTGTTTCTAATCATGCGTTCGTCAATAGTTGCCATATAATTTTTAGCAGCGACATAGCCGCAAGTGAATGGCACATCAACTGGTTGAATGAAACGTCTTCATCTGCATCACTTGGTTGAAGATTTTGAGATTCAAGACTATTTTGCGATTATTCTAAAAAGCGTACGAGATTATAATCAGTGAATTGCCCCTCGGAAACGAACTCCAAGATATCTATTGAAACGAGAAAACGATTTCTGAAATGCTACATCTGGTCTGTTCTCTTATATGGAAGTGAGTCGTGTACCATTAGTACAAAGATGAAAAGAAAACTAGAACCAATAGAGATGTGGTGCTACCGGAGAATGTTGAAAATTTTATGGACGGAGTTTATGTCAAGCGAAAATGTTCTTGGAAAAGTTAAAGAAAAACGGCGGATTCTTACATCTATCACTGAGAGACAACTGAAATTTTGACATTAAAAATATCTACCTTTTGATGGGTATTCACTTGAAAGAGCATCCCCTTGTCTTTGCGATATAGTTCCTCTTTGAATCCCTGTGTCTGGTAATTCCCATCCATTTGGGTACTGCGCAGATTTGCCTGATGGGTTCCAATCTCGCGGATCCGAAAACAATAGGCAACCAGCTGCCCCCCGGTCTTGTGCTTTTCTCACCTAAAAACGCAGCGGATCACACACTTAAAGTTCAACCCAAGTGACGTGTTGCTGAATTGCACTTTGCATGCTCCAAAACCCACTATAAACGGAGGGGGCGTTTATTAATTTTGGCAAATTCGAAGGTCACACTTCTTATTCTGAGCCTCCTCGTTTTATTAATTTTAACAATTTTGGAGTTCCTTCAAGTGTGCGTAGATCATTGGCCCGAAGTTGTGAATGCAGAGACTATTTAAAATTCAGTTGATCATCCTGTCTTATGCTTTGCTGTTTTTCGATTGTTAGCACTTCATAAAAACAGACAAGTATAGACACTGCTTCCTATATGCTCGCATGTTCTTGTATAAAAATCTATGGAAACTTGTATGCGTAGTCGTAAAAGATGGTTATATCTATTCAGGATGCTTCGCAAGTAATCAGCGTATGAGAATTACATGAGCATAAAAGTACGTTCTTTGAAACCAGGAAAGTGCATCTACTGCCTTTTGATTAATCAGAAAAATCTCAGTCAGCTAAATCTCCCTTAGCAATTTTTAACGTGTCCTTTTTCGTGGAATAGACTCTTGTCCTAGAACATTCCCATTTGCACGCCTGTATTGACATATCATACTTCAGTTTTTTTTATATAGACACTTCTACTACCAATGATCGGTAAGCCAGCGGCGTTTGCAGCCTCTAGGGACATGTCTGCACTAAGAACAATGTAGACTAGGCCAGGTGTAATGCCTGGTCTGTTCAGTAAATGATCATCAGATTCATTCTCTTGTATTGCATCATCTCCTGATTCAGCACTCTGACTCAGGAGATGATGACTTGAATTGAACAGTTGACTTGTCTACAAAGCGTTTCATGGGTAGCCTTTCCAACATGTTTCACGATTAAGGGAACTTCGCAGCAAAAGAAGTAGCTTTCATACCACTGATCCTCTGGAACTAGGCCCATTCCTTATAAGAACAATTTTCCCTGTAATGTTTATTACTGCTTTCTCAAGTGCTGCAAAATCCGAAGTGCTTCCAAAATTTGCATACACCAGTTCACCCTATTGAAAATGAAAACGACAGGGTAAAAACTGGTAGAATAATAATCTCACATAAAAAAATTATTGAAGTTTTTGAAGAAGAGTTTAAGATTTTGCATGCTCGAGCTACTTTATAGATTAAATTTTGTGTGTTTTATAGAACTAGTGTTAATGGAAATCAGTCATCAACGAGAGTATTTTCAGAAAGGTTTGATAAAGCGAATCTTTCTAAGAAAGAAAGACCATGCGTAGAAAAAAACTGGTGTTATCAAAACTAGAAATTTTGCACAAATCTTTTTCCTATCTGTCTCTTGAAATCTTAAATTACGCACCTCGACAGTTTTTGCTGGAGAATATGCATTGAATGGGAGTACAACCTCACTTGCATTTTCACTTTTGTGAACTGCAGGCTCTATGACGTCAAACTTGTGGATAATTGATCCAGTAGCGGATTTTACTTGAACTTGTCCGGGCTTTTCTGGGTATGACAACAACACCGTATACATATGAATCTTCACTTTATCAAATCCAGCTGTTCTAAGCTTTTCAGCAACATAGTCTGCCTGTTCCTTTGATAGTTCTGTTCCTGCAAGATGCTGTCCTTTTGTCAAGTACCTGTGGCCAAATTATTTGGACATATTGGTACGATGGACAGGAACAGACAGGAGCTATATAAGGTCGGGACTAGTGGTGATTTCTGGGTGGCTCAGAATAGCCGAGCTCTCCTTGACATACTCTTTGCTTTTGGGAAAGGGCGTAGCATCCATAAATTTTAATCCTCGCCTTGCTTTTTGAACTATATTAACCATGCTTTCCAAGTGCTTTGTATCGCACTGCTACGATAAAGCTTGCACATCTGTGTGGTTATTAAAATCTTCATAATTACTGATCACACGATATGAAAATCTACTAGCTTACCTAGGGGGGGAGTGGCCAAGCAACCCAGCCAGTTCCATTAGCTTAACTGAAGCTAAGCATGGCTGTCTACGGGCAGAAACTGGATGGGCGACCTTGATGAACCACCAAAACAACTCACTCCGCCGTCCTTCGGAAGGGCCGTTAAACTAGGGGTTCCATGCCTGGATGCAGCATGTACAGTAGGCCTAAATTAGCTGGAAAAACTAGGTGTAACAGCCTTCTCAAAATAAAGTAAATAACAACAACAACAATGATAAAGTTTGCACGTCGGTATGGTTATTAAATCTTCATAATTACTGATCACATGATATGAAAATTGAACTAAAGTGTCATATCTTTGATAATGACAACGTCCTTTCCAGTAGCGTGCTGAGGGACTTGTAAGTGGAGGTGTGGCACGCCGGGGCCTGGAGGATCGGGAAAAGTGTGACGCCAAGAGGGCGCTTCTGGTGAACTATAGATTATGTTTCACTGCGGATTGTTAATGTTGTGTTGAATTTGAATTTTGTTCTGCTGTTTCATTGTTTAATTTCATTTAGCATTATTAGCATCATAACGGGCGTGCTAAGTTTTGAGTAGAGAGAACATCTTGAAGAAAAGAATCGGAAAAAGTAGCAGCCTTGTTGTGAAGTATTAGAAGACGTTTAGCCGAAGTTTCAGAAGTTGTAGTAAAGGTTCGAGCTCTAAAGTTGGTCACCCTTCATAATATGAAAGTCGTGAGTTTATATTACTTAAGTATATTTTATTGATTGCTTATTACTCATTGCTGTGTTGTCGAAGAACTCAATCATCATAGCCTTTCCTGCGTAATCCAGGAAAAAGGGTTAACAATAGGACTTCATTTCGCATTCTTCATTTCAATTTTATAATCTTTATGTACGGTTGCCCCATCAGATAATGAAAGTAGTGACAGAGTGCAAGGGTGCATATTACCTAAAGGTGTGATTATAAAAATTTTCAGAGATTCTGACCCAGATCCCATTTTAATACCCATTTATGAGATTGCTACTCGTCCCAGCCCCCATTCGAAAACATGCTCCAGCCTCCCTATAGAAGAAATTTACGAAATGGCTACTAAATATCTAAAAATTACCAACAAGAGATACTCACAAAGGCAGCTTTTACCGACAAATAAAAGAATGGCCATAAGCCAATTGATTACTGACAACTTCGGCAAAAGTGAGGGTGTGACACCCCCATACCACTTACTTCGGCAGGCTCCTGATACTTGCAACTAAGTCAGACCCCCCCCTTTTACGATACTGCCTTAGGGATTGAAACAACGTCAAAGTGGAGGGGCCTGATCAATAACATCCGGGCTAAGTTCAGCTAAACACAGTGAAGCACGCTACTTTATGAAAAAAATGGGCGCCAGTACCCCCAGCCCCCAGTTTTGACGCCCCTGTGCCCCCTTGTTAAAATGTCTTGTTATCACTACTGTTGGGGACATATGATCTATTCAAAAAATAGAGTAATCAAAGAATAAAGGCAATTTAGTAAGCTGCGATGAAAGATATTTGAAAATACATGTCAGTTAAGCATTGCACTAACCGTAACTCATGCTTGATATTATCAGCTTTCATTTCATCCAGTATCATATCATGCCACGAAAACCGCGCCTCTTGTTCCGCAATAGGTTTGGCACTGGTAGATTTTGGGATTTCATTTTTCTCCGGACATTTAACAACAGAGTAGACGCCTACTACACAAACGACTAGAACTAACACTATGCTTTCCACATGACAGTTTTCTCTGAATGACATATTTCACTTTAACTCATTTCCTATATTTTATGGAATGCCTCTTTCGGGGGCTAGTCTTGGTTTTGCGTTTATGATTAGGCAAAATTAACGCTCTATGACAATGATCCTATTTTGGGTTCTCTATTTGACTCTCGATAAATCGACAATCTTTTGGTGAAGAATTAACAGCTTTTTGTCTGCCGTCTTCAAATTTCTTGCAGATTTGAGCCTGAAATCAGGTACTAACGCACTTGTATGTCTTCCATTAAATTTATAACGTCAGTTGTTATGGCTGTCTAGTCCATCTGGTAGTGCATTACAAATCTCCTCTATTCTTCGGTTCGCAGCTTTATTCCCTTCTTTTCGTGTAGTTTCATTAGCAGTGATATTGCCAAGATTTCAAAAACTGGGGGTACATGTTCAGAAGCTTGGATACACACATATGTATAAAAGCAAGTCCAGAAATAAGCAGCAGCCCCCTGCTATCTCTGACTGTCGTGAACGTCGCAAAACTGACTCCAACTATGGTTATTAGTTGTTCAAAACGAGCCTTCATATTACGTTTCCTTCAAAAGCGTCTTGTTACTGATTGATCTTAGTCATGAAGGCTACCTTCCATGTCTTAAAATCACAAATACATCGATTAAATTCTGTTGAAGTTACAAGCCTGCCACTTGCTCAAATTGTTCGCTCCATTGACTTTGAGATGCAGTAGAAATCGCATAAAATTACCTGCCTTTGTAAGAACTTTGAGGCTGAAATTTCATTGTTTCTGAACCTCTAAATAAGAACCCTAAAGAAGCTGAGACTGGGAATGGTTCTTTTATAACACGCTTAATGCTGTTTGATTTAAAAATTCAAGATTAGAAACTGCCAGGGGCTGCTTGTACTATTTTAGCTCGCACAGCTGATATTAAGATTGTTAAACAAGAATTCTGCCTTTAACGTGCTCTCGCGAATCATCAAGAATTCTTGGGGTGGAATGAAGAGGATGTGTTGCAAAAAAGAACCTGCAGACTGGAATTAAGAATATCAATCCACTAATTAAGAGCCTGCCCTGGCTACTCAGGAAAGGCCTAAGGCCTGTTATCTGGGTTTCCACTGTAAAGGGTTGTTCTGGCGCCTACAACTATAACAATGATTTAAGAATTTTAAGGATCAGGACGACGACAAATAGAGTCCTCACCATTTCACTATATTTCATTCGACATAAAAAGACTATTCCTAATGAAGACTATTCCTAATGAAGACTATTCATAAAGAAGACTATTCCTAATGAAGACTATTCCTAATGAAGACTATTCCTAATGAAGACTATTCATAAAGAAGACTATTCATAAAGAAGACTATTCCTAATGAAGACTATTCATAAAGAAGACTATTCATAAAGAAGACTATTCATAAAGAAGACTATTCATAAAGAAGACTATTCCTAATGAAGCCTATTCCTAATGAAGACTGTTCCTAATGAAGACTGTTCCTAATGAAGACTGTTCCTAATGAAGACTGTTCCTAATGAAAACTATTCCTAATGAAGACTATTCCTAATGAAGACTATTCATAAAGAAGACTATTCCTGATGAAGACTATTTCTAATGAAGACTGTTCCTAATGAAGACTATTCACAACAAAGACTATTCATAAAGAAGACTATTCACAACAAAGACTATTCATAAAGAAGACTATTCCTGATGAAGACTATTTCTAATGAAGACTGTTCCTAATGAAGACTATTCACAATGAAGACTATTCATAAAGAAGACTATTCCTGATGAAAACTATTCCTAATGAAGACTATTCCTGATGAAAACTATTCCTAATGAAGACTATTCCTGATGAAGCCTATTCCTGATGAAGACTCTTCATAAAGAAGACTATTCCTAATGAAGACTGTTCCTAATGAAAACTATTCCTAATGAAGACTATTCCTGATGAAGACTATTCATAATGAAGACTGTTCCTGATGAAGACTATTCCTAATGAAGACTATTCCTGATGAAGACTATTCATAAAGAAGACTATTCCTGATGAAGACTATTCCTAATGAAAACTATTCCTAATGAAGACTATTCCTAATGAAGACTACTCCTAATTGCGACTCTATTCATCATGAGATGCGGACAATCATCGATTTATTGTAACATATAATTGTAGCAATACCATTGTAGCAAATACTTCATTTTAAAGGTGGCTGGTATGTGCATAGTTAAAAGGCAAACTAATCAATGCCAACTATTTAAGAAAATTACAAGAACTTGAATAATCAAAAAACGTTTTGCAGGTTCTGTAGTCGCATGAGGTTGATGTCCAAGATCCTTTTCAAACGTTTCAAGAGTAAAGATACTTTTTAATGATGGCACCAGGATTTCCCAGAGTTTATTTCCAATGAATCTGACAGACTCAATTCCATAAGAAGTTGTAATTACTATGCGACCCTCTGGAAGAGCAGCGCAAAAAATTTTTTATTTTTCATAGATATTTCTTATTAAAATTTTGCTTATCGCTTTAATTAACTCATAGAAACATCGTATTTGGTTTACAGCTGCAAGAGCATTTGTATATAAATATTGATGGTGATGATGATGATGATGATGATGATGATGATGATGATGATGATGATGATGATGATGATGATGATGATGATGATGATGATGATGATGATGATGATGATGGTGATGGTGATGATGATGGTGATGGTGATGGAGATGATGGCTAGCCCATGGTGGCAAGCGGCACAGAGAGACAGCTGCCCTTAAGTAATAGCGGCTTATGTCGTAGAGATTCAGAATTAGGGCAGATGTTGATGGCCTGTGGCAAACTGTCCAACCAGGCCCCTTCAGTGAGAAGCAGGCTCAATGGCTCACGCTACAGCTCTGCCTAGTGACTGTTGGGGTTACAGAGTGGATTGAGCATAGCCAACTCGATCACCTCTTTTAAACAAATTACAGGCGAAAACTGGCCCCAGGGTCAATCTTAGGCCCCCTTCGGGGGCGAAATGGGGATGACAAGACCATATAACAAGTAGAAGTGTTTCAGATTCTCTCCGAAGACTATACGATACGCTTCAACCCTTGAAAGGATCAGTCATAAAGTCAGAGTTTAACTGTGAGTGTTTCTTGAAGATATAGACGAATTTACCTGGGGAGTGTAGGGGTGATGCACTGCCCAATATTGTTCTCCCTAATATTGTTGCACAATTCGGTAGATTCTGCAATATTTCCGTACCACTCGGTAAATTCTACAATTCTTTCGCACTATTCGGTAAACTCCAAAATATTAACTGTTTGCTTTGACAGTAGAGCCTTAAACATCAAAAAGCAGATTTCTTAAGATAGGACAATAACCACTTTACTACCAAGCCTCAATTGTTACTACATTTTCTCGCAACTAAGGCTGAGATTTTCTTAATACCTTCCTTTTCTCTGGAATAAACTGGCTAAAACAAGTTACAAATGTAGGAATGAGGTAACATTGGTTTTTAGTTTGAAGAAGAATTTATTAGCTTGAGCTTTGTAATTTTCGCAAGATTATCTTAAAGCTTTGGCTTATTGAGCTTCACTTTCCTACAATTCTTACTTATAGCAAATACGTGTTGCATCTCTTGAGGAATCAAACACTCATTTTAAATTGGTTTCCTGTGCAGTGGTTACTAGACCGCATAAGCGCACCATAGACTTTATCAATTTATGTGCCTAGTAGATGTGATAACCCTTGAACAGATGACGCGAGATCAACCATTCGCTGTTTTGTTTGGGCAGAGATCACGGCTTGTAGCTTTTTGTTCTTTTACTACTGCAGCGAGACCTTGAGTAACTCTAACCCAGGCATGTCCAAAGTCCGGCCCGCGGGCCAAATCCGGCCCTCGGTCAAATTTTATCCGGCCCGCAGCCTAGTCATGAAATATATAACGCTCGTATACTGTTATTTGGCTAGCAGTATTATCATTCCTCATTTACCCACTAGAGACCAACAGCACTTTACACAACACAACCCCCAACCCGCTAGAATTCATGGTCAGTGGTTTTCCACCAGAATTCTCACGTAAGAGCACAATTACTTCTGTTTAAGAAAAAGGTTAAGTGAATATTCAAGTGCATGTGATATGCTTGTTTCAAATGTACCAAAAACATTCTTAAGATGTTGAAATTGAAACAAAAAAAGCAAATGTGAAACACAAAGTGTCTTCTAAAAATTTTCTTAAATTATCGTTGCTATATGTAAAAAAGGTCGGCCCCCACCACTTTTACAATAGAAAATCTGGCCCCCGTCGCAAAAAGTTTGGACACCCCTGCTCTAACCACTTCTTTGGCAGTGGCCATAAGGCCAGGGATGGCACTACTGAGGGCTTGGGGGGCTGTAGTCTGTAATACCACTGTCAAGGGGGTTTCACAGATGTGAGTTTGAGGCTTAGCAATATATTCAAAACGTAGATAAATCAATTAAACTAATAAAAAGGCAGCGTCAGATGCAGAGAATACACGACTTCCTTTCGTCAACTTTGCAACCCGCAAGAACAAGCAACTCTATCGGAAGAATCAACAAACGGCAATGTGTAACTTGCCACAGCGTCACGGCTTTTTGCTTTTAGCGTCTAACTTTTACCTCTAAATCTTTCGTCCGAAAATTGCGTCTTACACCGGCAAATTCGCTTTTCGATTCTCTGTGACAGAGTTATTTACAACTTTTACATACAAAAACAATAGATAAATCTCGGTCCAAAAATTGTCCATATAAGGTTAAAAAGGAAAAGTTAAAAGAAAAAAAATATCGAATGAATTGGTCGCGCACGTGATCAGCGAGGGACCTGGCACGAGTACCAAAATGGCTCCCTGATCACGTGCACGGACGAACAAAACTATTTTTCTCCATTTACAACAAGTCCACTCTGAGCCCCCCGTCGGTAACTGAACTTCGATGCACTGTCGTCACTTCCATAATATCAATGACCTTTCTTTTGTTTTTTCACTTAATACGATAGGCTTTGCCCGTTAAGATTCCTTGACACTGTGAACATCTTTTCTATTCATGCATCTTCATAAGGAACCCTAGAAAAATGACGTACTAAGTACCTCTCCAGGTATGATATGCTCATGCTTCTAGGGTTAAACTTGTAGACGTTAGTTGAGTTGCTCTTATTTTTTTAATGCAAAGGAAGAGTCTTCTACTCACCATTCTCTAGTTAATGTTGCTGAATCTACTAAGAGGTAGTAGTGACAACACCGCTCACTGTCGGCACTTGGGCAGTACTACCCCCCCACAGCAGTTTTTCTCTGGCACCATACTGCATAAGGCAATGCTGTAAGGGGGTCCTTCACTAATGTTGTAATAGGCGAATGTATCACGAATATAAGGAGAAGACTGGGACTAAAAAGAGAGCAGGCTACGCTTTGTCTTCTTGTGTCATATTTATGCAAATTATACCGGAAATCAACCATAATCATCAACGAGGCTATTATGGTTATGAGGTTATTATGCGGCGCAATCTTGATTGGCTAACAAAGGAATCACCACCGAAGGATTCCAGCCAATGATATTTGCCATTACAAGCAAATATGAATGTCTTGTAATGTCGATAACTTTTGATCTTCGTATGATATAAAAATTGCTCCTTCTGAAAATGTGAATTGAAGCCTTTTGAACATGCTTGCAAAACATTTTCCAATTATTCGAAACTATGTGTTTTCAGTTTTTTTCGCAAAAAAGTATACTTTTTACCATCAAAATACGTTTCTCGAAGGAATTCTCGCAACATTATTGACAGGAATCCTTCGATGGTGATTCCTTTGTTAGCCAATCAAGACGAAGGTGCTATAGCTAGCAGGTGCTATAGCTGCTAAACAGCTTTCGAACAAATAGTTTTCCACCTTCCGATGGAGCCTGTCATGTTTTTTGGCAAGGAGGCCATACCACCACCACATAGACGTGATGAAATGATACTGTAAAGAAAGAAACCTACAAAGGGCCTCCACTTATTTAAACTCCTTTAACCAATACTTTTCAGGAAATTCCTAGCCTTACTCCTATTTATTTTCACCAGAGCCACCGAGAGGGAATATAGATGGAGCCAATTGCAGGGTCTGAGATTCTCAGGAGCCTCATAAATACTAGAGCTTCAAGGTCTGGCTGTTTCACAAAAGCCCTGTTTACACTACACAACCTAGCCTAGGTTCCCCCCAGATTAATACTAGCCTAGGTTAGTTTTTATTTGTGTAAACGCGAACTAACCCGAGTTCGCATCAGGTTGATTCAACCCACTTATGGAGGTGGCTTCGCCCTAGGTCGAACCTAGGTTAGTTATATAGAAGTGTAGTGTAAACACAAACTTGGGGCGAACCTGGATTAGTTTTTCCTCTGCACATGCTCAATTAATAAAGCGTGTACATTTCAAAAGAACAACAGAAAGCTCTCAAGATTTACGGAATTCCTGCTTTCGCTTAATCATTTAGATATGCGCCATGCGTGTCAACATTGTTAGATTCGCTACTTGGAAGATGCTGACATTTTAGCACGTCATATCAGGATTCCGGCTGAAGAAGCAATTTAAGGGCAACTTAACTTGTCCACAAAGAAGAGGTGGCTCTTTAGGAAGTTTGCAAAGAAATTTGAGGCTAAGAATGGCTTCAAAAGAACATGTCAGTAAGTAAAATAATTCTCTCACTATGGTTTTCCCCTCTGCGTACTCATTGACATTAAGCTAGCCTGGGTTCGCCCCAGATTCCGTTTACACTACAAACTTGGAATGCACAAGTGGAAACGCGACTACAACTAACCTGGGGCGAACCCAGGTTAGTGTGTAGTGTAATCAGGTCTAAGGTAAGACCAGCTACCACCGATTATTTGATATTCTAGAATAGCAATTTTACGCTGTTGCCATGAAACTTATAGCTGTGAATGGATCCAGAGAAAAATTAATGGAAAAGGGTCCGTGAATAGAAAAGGTTGAGAGACGTTGATCTAGATGGTGATTTGGTGAGAACTGTGCTGTTCAGGTGAAATATCTACTGAGTTTTGTCGATAAAGTTGACTTCCCTCAAATAACAACGTGGACTTGATTACAGATTCTTTCAACTTGCCGACAGATATTACTAATCTACTAAATTTTTGGGGGTGTGGCACCTCCAACACCCCTCTTTGACTACGCCCCTGTCTAGATGGTGAATTGATGAACAAAGTAAGCATCAGTCGTAACATCTGCTAATTTAATGAGGTCATATTATGCCTTCAATTCTTCAAATGATGCAGCAGCGGATTGCACATGATAGACTGCTAGCATGAGTTGTTTCTTCACTTCATCCCAGTCATCGTCCATTTTGTTAAAGGCCCGGTAGATTGCGTAGCCTAGAGCAGCAAATTTGTTACCAGGCTTCATCTGAACCGGTCTTGTACTGTATACAACATTCCTGAAAGCAACATAATTCCGTAAGAAGGCATAAAAATTTAAGGTTAATGTCATCAGAATATTTCATCTTCTAGTGGACAGTACACGTTCTTTTTGTAAGAAAATAGTTTGTAAGAAAATGAGGCTCAAATCGTTAAAATCTTAAGAAAATCTTAAGAAATCAGGAAGCTCAATTTCTAAAATTTTGTGTTTCTATTGGTCAAAAATCAATATTTCGTCGTCATTACATTCAATATGTTAAAGATGGAATTCAAATACACAATATTAATAGCGAAAGTGTAAGCCATTTTAGCCAGTTTATTTCTGTAAAAGTTAAGAAAAATTAAAGAAAATCTCAGGATCAATTTCGGGAAAAATTAAGAAAATTGAGGCTTAGGCAAATTGACGGTTTTTTATAAGGAAAACGTGTATGCCCTCCAAATAGATTCTAGTGATAAGTGGAATCATAATTTTCCTTTCAAGAAAGATTCCTTTGTTAGCCAATCAAGATTTGATGTCTATGCTCGCGTGAATACCTAGTAACTTATCCACCATCTACCCTTATACAAGTGAGTGAAGTTTCTACTTGATCGTTTTCCCCCATTTTCCCTCCCCTTCTCCTTTACTCGACCCTGAGAGCGTAAGTACCTTTTGGATACTACCCTTTGTGCAATGGCCATGGGATGGATAATTCTTAGGTTACTCGCCGTGGTATCGTCTTGTCGTCTTTGCTGTTGTCCATGTTAATGATTAGTATAGGTAAAAAAGGCCCTGAAGGGCTCCTCTGAGGTTTTTAAGAAACAAGTTGCTTTGCGTTATATAGAGGCAAAATAAAGATGGGTCCAAATTTTACTGAATTCTTAGGGACCCAGAGAAGCTCTGATATTAAAACGTTAGGAAAAAAGGCCAATAGCCTATGACCAGGGGTGATTTTTAGGGGGACTCAGGGGGAGGAGCCCCTTAATTTAAATTATTGTTCATTTTGGGGGGCTCAGCCCCCCTAAAGATTCTTGCATTGGCTTTGCTTTTCAAGATGTATTGACCTTGTTTCTCAAGCATTTTGTATTGCTGTGATTAATTATTCACTGTTATATGGTAATTGAGACATTTCTAATCGTTTATTATACTTAATTAGTACTAAACTAATGCATTATATCTGCGTCTTTTAAAATATGGGCGTGGTTGCACCTAAAGCCCCCTTTGTAAAAATGTTTAGAAATCATCACTGTCTATGACCAAATTAATTTAAGGCAATACTACCTTAAGTTCTTCCTGGTCATTGTTCCTGTCTGATGAATTAAACAACGTTGAAACATCTGTATTCTATCGTTATTCATTCTTACTTCAAGTTGGCTACAATACATATGAATTTATTAATAAATCATAGGAAATTTTGCATGGAAGAAATCTACAAATGCCTTCAGGAGAATGACCATTAACACAATCTACATACACGTTTTTTTATAAGAAAAGAGTTTATAAGAATATGAGGCTCAAATGGCCAGTCTCAAGAAAATCCTATATATCGCTACTACATCAGTAACCGGTGGCCTTTATTTACCTCAATGGCCAATAATTACTATTTTGCACCGACTAATTACAAAGCAATCGGGTGACTCCTTCGCTTCCAAGATTTTGAGAAACAACGAGGAACTTATGAGTCACTGGGGTATGGCGCTTGCCCTCATTCCTCACCATAGTTAAGAAAATCACTACGATTAATTTCGACATTTAAGTGTTTTGTTGGCCAAAAATTGATATTGCATCGTCATTACATTAAAAAATTCCAGTGGAACTTAAATTCGAGTATGCAAGATAAGCAAAGAAAGGGTAATCCATTTTAGCCAATCTATTTTAGTAAAATTTAAGAAAATCTCAGGCTCAGTTTTTGGAGAAGTTAAGAAAATTGACGCTCAGGAAAAATAATGGTTTTCTTATGAAAAAAGAACTGGTAAGGCTGAATTACTTTGCCTTCATCCTTGCTTTCAGACTCTCTCTAAAGCAGAATTTTCTGTCTTCATTACAATGGCTTTTCTTGAAAAGAGCTTTATAGCAATAAATACGTCAATACAATTTGGTATGCAATAGATTGTTGTAAAACATTGTGCTAATTTTCACTACGAATAAGATGTTATATGTACTGTAGCAACAATTGTTGTGTTTCATAACACTTAAGATCTAATGCCATTTTCCACTCTAATTTCATTTTATTTTAATCTATTTTTGCACGAAATCCCTTCAGCTATGTAAAGTAAATATAATCCCGTATACTTTCGTACGTAGGGGAGTGCCTATTAGAGAGGACACTTATCCTGAGCCATTGGCATGTGAGGTAGGGTGGCCAGTTCCTTTCCTCGCCGCTTTTATCTGCCCAGTGTTGCCATCAGGTACCCATTCACTGCTGGTTGAGCGGTGAGCGAGCGTTCAGTCAGGGCATGGAGTCGGGCTTGAACCGTAGACCTTCCGCATGGGAGGCATGCGCACTAACCACTATGCTACCTCGCTCATTTCAGCTATGTAGTATTCTCAAAAGATATAAACAAAAAAGGAATCCCAAAATGCACTGGAAAGTGCCTTAAATGTGGCCCCCGAATGAATTGTAAATAGACTGAAACCTAGCAATATTTTTCTCGCCTGTACTAGCTGGCAATTACAAAGTTGATTCCTCCAGTTTTTCACAGCTGTCTAGCGTGCTCCATAGGAAACATGCAGCGACTTATATTTGAATGTCCCTATTACCTAACCCTGTCGGGCACCTATTAAATACCCGGCCTGCATGACGTTATATTATACCTTGTGTAGCCCCTGGGCCAAAATGAGTTTGCTACCCCTGCTTTACACAATCTGCAGATGCAAGTGACGTATATTATTTCAAATAAAAGAGAAAAGGAAAGCAAATGGAGTAGAAAAAAAGGAATCTTCAAATGCAATTTAAATTACTTTGTCAAATCAATTTTCTTTAGTCTATGCTCAAAAATGTTGATAGCTTTTGTAAGGTTCGAAGCTGCTTCAACCAAAAGGCCTAAAATCAATAGCAAGAAATGTTTAACAGATGTTGCAAATATTAATTTCAAAGATGCTGAGTTAGAAAGGCTCTATGTGTATCTGTCTTTATCAATCTTTCTGTAAATGCATCAAATCTATCCATCTTTACGGGCACGATAGACTATCAATATGTAAAGTTTACAATGAGGTCCCCCAGATCTTAGGAAAAAATGAATGATAAGCTGGTGAACAGAAATCATAAGAAAGTTGATAGGTCAGGAAAGCTTTATCTGAAATCTCTCTCCATAACGTACCACTTACCGGTAGAAATGTTTTGCGGAGACAAAATTTCCTTGTGGTCTTTTGCAAATTTGTTCGCGAACCATTCAAGTTTGTCTGCAGCACGTGATAAATTGAAAGGGAGAATCAACGAATCAGCCAGCAAGAGGCCAAGCTTTATCCACATTTTACCAACGGTCAAATGATAACGGAAGTCCGGATCAACATATGATGTCAACCAATGGAAGTTATCATGCATTGAATGGTACATTGGGTAGGTAGGCAGACACTTTATTCCGGGTTTCTGAAAAAGTAATAAGTCAAATTCTTTTTGTAGTCTTCAAACTGGGTGTAGTATGCAACTTAAAACTGATTTTCAAGCTATCTGGAAAAAATAAACTAAGTAGGTATTATGGCTTTTGAAAGGGTTAGAGTTAGGCTTTTTGGAAGGGTTAGGGCTTTTGGAGTGTTAGGGTTAGGGTTACGGGAACGGTTAGGGTTAGCGTTAGTTTTCTTGCTTCCGCCATTATGAAATTGCCCAAATATGGTAAAACATGTAGGTATGATTTTATGACAAAAAAGTTCAAATAGAAATTACATGCAAAGATGAAAATCAAAAGAAAATGCTTAAAGGGAGGGCTAATAGGAAGACCGCTTGCTGGCTTTGTATTCAGCTATGAATCGATGTACAGTTTGCAATTTCTTGACTTCACTGTCTTGATGCTTCCTCATACAACTGACCACTGGGAATTTTCAAGAGAGGCAGCTTATGGTTAGTTTAGATATTACCTTAGCATACGTGTAACGCAGGTCCACACTGGGTATTCCTATAGTCTGAAGGAAAGGCATGTAGTCACTGTCAGCAGTTGTCATTTTTGTCCTAAAACAGAAGCCTATGGTAAGTACTATATATTTATTTGCATGACTAGGACTAGTGTGAGCGAGGTAGCCTAGTGGTTAGAGCGCATACCTCCAATGCGGAAGGTCTACGGCTCGAGCCCGACTCGATGCCCTGACTGAACGCTCGCTCACTGTTCACTCAGCAGCAAATGGGTACCTGATGGCAACAACGGGGAGATAAAGGCGGCAAGGAAAGGAACTGGCCACCTTACCTCACAAGCCGATGGCTCAGCATAAGTGTCCTCTCTAACAGGCACTCCCCTACGTACGAAAGTATACGGGACTACCTTTACTAGGACTAGTGTATATCGCTACTAAATCAGTAACCGGTGGCTTTCATTTACCTCAATGGCCAAAAATTACTATTTTGCACCGACTAATTACCAAGCAATCGGAGGCTCCTTCGCTTCCAAGATTTTGAGAAATAACGGGGACCTTATGCGTCACTGGGGTATGGCACTTGCCCTCATTCCTCCCCATAGTTAAACGATTGGCAGTAGCACTAGAATAAGGGACCACAGGCATATTATTGGGGCTTCTTTCAACGTGCAGTTCCATACAAAATGTACAGTTCTAAAGAAATTTTTGCAGTTCTAATGAAGAAACTGTACAATGCAGAAGTTTATTAAGTGGGTCAAGGGTGTAATAAGGTAAATAGCAGTAAAAATGATAGATTTTTGAATTGCAAGGTTTTGGGCAAACACACTATATGATCACAGCCATAGAAACCAGGGAGCACAAAGGGGACGTGCCTTCCATCTTGAACATATTTGTATATAAAGTGCCCTTTTTCAGCTTACATTCTTGCCTTGTTTTGCCTGTGAGGGTGCCCCTAACAAAGTGTGTCCCCATTTTTGAATGTCTCTTGCATCTCCGTACATGATAAAGTAAGACAGGGCTTTTTTATCGTGCAGTTTCCCACAAAATGTGCAGCTCTAAACAAATGTACACAGTTCTAATAAAAATCTATTCAATTAAAAAATTATTATTTAGAGACCCAAGAGTGAAAGAAGGTAAATAGTAGTAAAAAAATGATAGATTTAGGTATGAAATGATAGGCAAAACGCAACCAGAAATGGAATTGTTAGATGTAGTACCATTTATCTACCCTTTTTCACTACAAGCAAGCAGTTCAATCCTATCTGCAACCAGAATTAAATTCTTCAACACAGCATAGCTGGAATTTATGTTAAGTTCTAAATTTTTCTTTGAAAAGCCCTGTCGATATCAATAACCATTAAAATGATTGTTCGGCTAAGGGTTTGCCCTTCAGCTCTCTATTTTATTTTCAAAATACAGTCAAGTGAGTTCAAAGTATTAGAAAGAAAATCAATCATTTTCTAAATAACTAATCACTGGTTGGTAAAATAAACGAAATGTTAGCTACTGAATATAACCTTGGCTCATTTGGGATTTCTGAGTTTGGATCCTTCTTCAGCCAGTCTTCAAATACATTCCTGGTTGGATCATCCGGTGCTGGTATCTAGTATAGAAAGCATAAAATGATACCTTTAATCAAAGATTGCATTTAGATTGCATACAAGTCTTAAGTGAGCACCCAAGAGGTACGTTACGAATAGCTAATACAACACTCTAAAAACCTTTCTGGTTCCTTCAAAAAATGCACTTTCCAATTCTGGCGATGACATAAAGCGAAGTGTGTAGTTTCCTAAGTAAAAAATAGGATACTCTTAATAATGATATCAATTTATTGTGTAATAACAATATCAATTTTTCCAAACTTCATTTCATGAGTATGGTGCTAGGATGTACAATGCAATACATAATCTAACTGGTAACTTTTAATTAGCCTGCTCCTCAATAAAATACTATAGTTTTTATCTTGTCGTTATATTTGGCTTCCATACCTACCTACAGATAAGTGCTTCATTGAAATGAAAGTGTAAAGGAATGAATAACGTTTAGCTCTAATGATAACTACACCGATAGTGCTTGTGTGTGCGTTAGCTTGTTTTATATCGATTTGTTTCAACTAGCTTATAATATATGCAGATATATGTAAATTAATCTAAATCGATGAAGTAAAATAAATTAACGTAAGGTAAGCATAAATATTATTAAATTCAATCGGCAATCTAAAGAATTTTGTTAATCTACCTTGAAGGCTTGGAACGATATCCCAGCTAATCCACACAGTAAGACACTTCAAAAAAGAACTAAAAGCGCACCTAACGAGCTGAGAATGCTAAAAGCAAGTACATGAAAATACGACCCTTTGGAAGAACAGCCCAAAAACGTTTTGTCTTTCATAGGAATTACTTATTAAAATTTTGCTTATCACTTAAATTAACACATAGAAACATTATGTTTGGTTTATAGCTGAAGAAGTATTCGTATATAAATAATAACAATAATGATGATGATGATGATGATGATGATGATGATGATGATGATGATGATGATGATGATGATGATGATGATGATGATGATGATGATGATGATGATGCTGATGATGATGATGATGATGATGATGGTGGTGGTGGTGGTGATGATGATGATGATGACTATAAAATAAACATTATCTATATAAGGGCCCTACCATGTTTTTAGCATGTTTTTTAATATATTCAGAATTTCTGCCGATTTCATATCATTAGCCAGTCCATTATATATTTGAAATTCCAAAGATAGTACTAATATCAGCAGACAGTAATAGATAGTAATATCAACAATGCAATACAATACAATGTAATACAATACAATACAGTAACAGCAATACATTCACCTGCAACTGCAATATCAACATTTAGATATGCAACTGCCCGCTCGTAAAGCATCGCAGAGTGTTCCTGTTTATGGAGAAAGAAGTGAAGTATGTGTCAGAAGTGAATTAATCTGATGGCATCAAAGTACTGAATGTATAAAAGGTAAAGGTAGCCGTAGAGCACATAAATGTAGAAGCACCCACCCAAGCAGGAGAGGGCAACAGTATATTGGCTGAAAGACAAAAAAGTACTGAAGAAAATCGAGAGACATAAAGCAATTACTGACAAGCAAAGACATTTCCTCAAAGTGTTTATTTCGAGAACTTTTTATGCAAAAAGGTAGTAAGTTGGTCCTAACAAGAGCAGGGGGTTAGACAATTTGAAAAGGTAACAAGCGCGGACCCATTTATTGGGCACCTAGAATAACGCTGCATTCTGGGTACTTAACAAACAAATCTGTGAAAATTGAAAGACACCTGGCACGTGTGTCCCCAGGTTTCTACGTTGAAGTCTATATCATACCCTTTTTAAAAGGTATTTGCCAGTGGATTACCTCAACCCATTCGGTAAAACCATGATGAATATTTGGCTTAGTTTTAATAAGATCATATTAGGTGCAATACTTATACAATATTAACAAACAATTGCAATAATTTTGAAATGTTTGCGTCCCCATATTGTCTATTAAGCATTAAACCCCAGCTATTGACAGCTCCCAATTTATGGTATTTTAGCAAAATCCTAACCCTCCTCCATATTGCGTACCCCTAATATGTCTCAAAGGTCATATGGTCGATATTGAAGATTTAGTATGTGACACTTGAAAAACATAAAGGAACTATAATAGTTGCTGCATATCACATGTAAAAGTTATTAGCAAGTGCATTACCTCTACCCATTCTGTAGAACCATATATTCCAGGCTCTTCAGCATCCCAACTACACAGCATGATGCTCCTCCGTGGTCGCCAGCCTAAGTAGATTGCACACTTTTCATAAGAATATTGATGCTCAAAATCGCCGAGAATTCAAGAATAATTTAAGAATAATGCAAGGCTCAAGCTGCAAAAAGACCTAGAACTTTTATATATTCAAGTTATAATACTGCTTGTAGATGAAGTTTTGTACTATCTATACAATATTCATTACTCTAGTATTTAATGCATTGTACTTTCCAATCAGGCCAGGTCAGAAAAAATGCGGCAGCAAAAAGAAAATAGATCCAGATAGATATTCAAGAAAAAATAACAAAAATAATAAATAATAACAATAATCAGGTTAATTACAGCAGGCTGTAATGTAGCTAATTACAGAGCGTTATTTAAGTAATTTTCTCCACAAGATGCGCAGCTGGAGGCTGTGTTGAAACAGGCTCTGCTACTTCTGCCAACTGCAGTCTTAAGCAGAAACTAATAGGAGTGCACATTGAAGCACTTGGGTGAGGGCAAGCTGGCAACTTTCTCTACGATGAGATAAGCTGATACTCTTACATCCGCTCATTTCCCCACAATGTGCAACCTAGAGGGCATTTCCTCTCCCCCCGAAAATGCGAGTGAATCTAGATAGAAATAAACATTTTTTTAAAGTGAAATTCATTTTTACTTAAAAATCTTCACTGCATAGGGGCTCTTTAATTTAATAGTAAGCCACGTTCTTAAAAGAATGGTCTCGGATATAAGCTTGTAGTCCTTGATTTTGTAATGAGAACTACAGTAAAAGCAATTTGCAAACAGGAGCTGCTTTGTTGCGGCGTACCTTTCTTTTTCATGGCCCCCAACGCTCGACCGATTTCAAGCATAACAGCTTGCCCACTCAATGCATCTGCCGCACCATATGACCAGGCATCACGGTGATTTCCAAGCAGCACTAGGCGATCTCAAATCAAACAGAATAAAACTTTAAGGTCATCATTTTCAATGAGAAATATTAAAGTAGTATCTGAAAAATTACAGATTATTTCCAACAAAACTATCAGCATACAATATGCAAAATTTCATTTCTAAGGTAGTTTAAATTTGTAAAATTGTACAATATTTTTCAAAAGATTTAAGAACTCTATGTGAGGTTATTATTCTACCAGTTTTTACACCTTCCTTTTTATTTTCAATAGGGTCTAGTTTCGCAGAAAAATTAAGTGACAAAAATCGTCAAATGTCCACTTGCCAGGTTCTGTCTTCCCATAAATGACTGCAGAGACAGTATATATAGGCCTCGATTCCAGTTTAGTATGAACCGCTACATAAACTTTCCTGAAAGAATTCAATCCAACCATTAACTTGGACTTGGCTCATTCAATTCAAACATTAACTTGACTTGGCTCACATACATTTTAACTACAAGCTCAGGGAATTACTCGTTATTGGAGCACAATTAAAATAGCTGATTATAAAATTGAAAATAAAAAGTAACATCGGTCTTCTATATTTAAATTATTATCATTCTTTTCTTTACTGCTTTTCATTCTGAATTACTAAAATTTAATTAAGGATAATATATGTATACATTCTCAAAATATGGAAAAAGTCTGACGATGTATAATGCTACCAACATTTATTTATTATTAATTTTTATTTATTAATTTAATATTTTCTCAATAATATTCCGCTTTTATATTTTTAAAATATAGAAATGTTTTGCCAGTGTAAAGTACTTGTGACAGTTCATGTGTTCTTACAGCGTTGAGTTCATGCGGTAAGTAAAGTTTCCGTCGCCTTGAAAATTAGATGAACCAGCAATGCCATTCATTTTGCTGTAAGAATTTAGAACAATTAATCAGAAGCTGCATGGGATAACTGAAATGCTCAAAGTTTTCAATGTGACTGAATTCTAGCACAACATTTTCAATTCTGGTTTGCAGATTCAGAACAAATGGAACTAACTAGCACTCATCGTAGAGAGGCATGGCCTTGGAAATTTGAAAGCTAACTGAAAGTTGATGGCAATGCATTTACAATTGATTACCTTAGAAGCAATTTTGCTTGTGCAAACTGGATTGGTTGTGATGGAATCGTTGGGAACATCGTAGCCTTCTTTGGACTTGCTCTATAGAATCCCTCTAAAAATGATAGTGCAAAGTTCTCTGGTTGGAAGGTGTAGGGTCTGAAGCAAGCAAGTAGCTGGAAGACATGCTTTGGGAGACAAAACCTGCCAGTGCAGGTGCTTTGGAGGGGCAAAAACCTTATTTTCCTATATAAATTTCCAGATTAGTGACTCTGTTGAGCAAGACCATGCTAAATTTCCTGTTATGAAGGAGTACTTGGTGCAAGCCTTCTCAACTAGCGACGCGCTCAACACTTGTGGCGCATTTAGTTACCGTACATTTCCAAATATTCCCTGCGAGGCTTTTATACTTTTTTGGATTTTGCATGGGAACTTATTCGGGGGGGCTTAAAATTTTTTATGATGGTTTGTCATCTTCCATTTAAAATTGTCCTACCAATAAGCTACTTTTTGATGCTATAAATTCAAGCAATATTTTCAAAAGGATATACGATTTTTTTGATAGATAATGGCTGCTTTTTATTTCTTAACTCTATTAAGCACTAATAAAGTCTCAAATAGCTACAGTCACGGACTTGGGTACGAGGCTTATTTCAGGAGGGCTTATTACAAATTTGTGGTTCTAGGGTGGTGGCTTAGTTGGGGGGCCAATTCGGGGATTTACGGTATGCAAAGTGGCGCGTAGCAAGAGTACTTCAAAAAGCAGGAAAAACTAGGAAATGAATTATATCACTAACTATTGATAATACCAACTGGAATTATCTTTCTTGTGCTCAATACTATTACAACTATGACCCCACACTTGCTTTATCCTTAACTACTAAGAAGAAGGCACGTTCGGAGGTGAGTATAGATTTTAACTGTGACGTTTCTTGCTTGCTAACATTGTATTGTAACTCGTTGGTTTATATAAGTTTTAAGTTAGTATTGTACATACCAACCTTAAATATGGATATATGATATGAAATGATGATGATGATGATGATGATGATATGATGATGGTAATAATGATGATGATGATGATGATGATGATGATGATGCTATGTTGTGATATGATATATGATATGATGATGATATGATATGATATGATATGATATGATATGATATGATATGATATGATATGATATGATATGATGATGGTATGATATGATATGATATGAT
>OLMO02000003.1:9995035-10043572 GCA_900291935.2 Cassiopea xamachana | reverse complement strand
TGACATGATATGATGTGATATGATATGATATGATATATGATATGATGATGATATGATATGATATGATATGATATGATATGATATGACATGATATGATATGATATGATATGATATGACATGATATGATATGATATGATAATATGATGATATTCCCAAAGTCGTGCTTAAAAAATTTGACTTAAGAAGTTCTGATTTGACTTTTTAAATGCTCTTAAAATTTAAATTTTTAGAAGTATTTAGAAACTGAAGTCTTTGAAGCTCAAAGATGATTGCTTTTAACCACTTGTTTGGATTTCCAACTAATGTAGTGCTATTCATACCAATTCTTACCTTTTGAAGGATATTCACTTGAAAGGGCATCCCCTTGTCTTTGAGATATTGTTCCTCTTTGAATTCCTGTGTCTGGTAATTCCCATCCATTTGGGTACTGCGCAGATTTACCGGATGGGTTCCACTGTTGCGGATCTGAGAATAATAGGCACCCGGCTGCCCTCCTGTCCTGTGCATTCCTCACCTATAAATTCAGCAAAAATTATGCTTACGGATTAGTTCAATGAATTGCAACAAAATTGTACTTTGCATCAGGGACGCCGCAACAACATTAGGGCACTTGCACTGATTATGACGTCATAATGACATCATAATTTGACCTTTAGGGCTACTTTTCACAAACATATACCCCCAATCATTGGTGTATTTTGTGGCAAATTATGAAATTCTGAGGATAAAAGGAGACTGAGCCTGAGAGAAGAACGAATGTAAGAAGAAAATGTGAAAATGTTAAATCTGTAGACGGCATAAGAAGGTCACTTCTGCCAACTTGCCCTCGCTCTTTGAGAACAGGGGGTGCGCTGTTTTCCTTCACCTCCGTGCTCCGGCGTCTCTGCTTTGCATCAAGGCGATTTGGGAAATCATAGGGCTACTATTTCAGAGATGTGGAAAGGGATGGCAAAACAATTTCTTATGGCGACGCTCTTTTCATGCAATGAATTAGGAAATTCACAATTTTCAATGTTAGCCATTGCGTAAGGATAGAACCCGTGCAGTTGTCAAAAGTATAGATGTCGTAAGCCCTTGAATAAGTCCCCACTTCCGAATCAGCTCTCCCCTCGAATAACCCCAAAAATTCACTTTTGTAAATAAACCCCCGGGGACTTACATTTGCAAACAAATGAACATATTTTAGAAGTGGATTTACACTTAAAATTCGAAGTCTCAAGACTATCATTTGACTATTCAGGATCATTGTTGGAGGACAAAACAGCTCTTTTCCAGGCCTCCGTTGCACTCCTTGAAAAGAGATTAAGTTTGTGCTACCTATCTCTCAATTTCTACTTCACCACTAATTACAGGTCTCCTCTCTTCACAAGCAATAGCTTTTTTCAAAACGACATTGTTTCAAACGAAACTAACAGACTCGTTGACAATGGGGGCTGAGGGCATTGTCCCAATAATTAGTTGAGGAAGTACATAGAAGTGCTATGCATCTAGATCCATGGTCCAATCCAATCTTGCTGTCTAAGGTACTGAATACGTGAGTTGGTTGGTCTCCAAGCAATTTGGAGAGTCAACTTTCCAACAGGTGCTAGAAGGACTATACGCTATTTTCATATAAGAAACCACTTAATAAGGACCCTGCATGTAGACAGCCAGAATATTCAAAGAACATATACAGCTTTACCATAGCACTTTTCTTCAAGTAAACAATGCTAATAGGTCCTAATTGGTCACACTTGGGGCCAATAAGACGCATCCTATCACAACAGAATCTGGAAATATATTTCGGTTAACCTTTAGGTCACTATCCGACGTCTTCATACTCTGATGAATGTCGGACGAAAAAAGCTGTTAGCATGTGAAGAGAATGTTGCCGCTTTTTCGTGCTGTGGTAAAGTTCTGTAGTACCAACAGACTATTCACGAACTTATACCACCAATGGAGAAAACCTAAGGAACATTTCAATTTAAAAATATTTATGACTGCAAATAATCAAGAATAGGGAAGCCGGTTCTATTCATTTGCAGCCAAAACTCATATAGATGCATTCTAAAAACTTCTTCCCTACCTTACTTGTGCCTTTAGTCGTGAGTTCTAGCCAAATATTAGGGGCAAAATTCAGAATTTTGATGTTTCCTTATGTTTTTACGGCTAGTATAGCACTGTATGTGCAATGAAAATTAAGGAACTATTAAGGAACTTTCAGTACTAGAACTTGATAAAAAGAGGTCCAAAGTGAGAAACTTTTAGAACTAAAGCTTGAGCTAGATTCCTTATAAAATAAAAAGCATGTGCTCACGTACCATTGTTGATCTGGAAATAGGCCCGTGCCTCATGACAACAATTTTCCCAGTAACATTGATTGCTGCTTTCTCAAGTGCTGCAAAATCCGAAATACTTCCAAAATTTGCATAAACCAGTTTACCCTATCAAGAATGAAAATAAGATTAACACATGGAAGAGGAATAATCTCGCACAAGAACGGCTTCCAGATCTTCAACTATTCCATAGATTAAAGGTAATGAACTTCATGCTGTTCACCTTGGTGGAAAAGTCACATTAGATCTACAAGCACATTAGCAGAAAGCTTTGTTAAAGCAGGTATTTTATATTGCGAAAGAAGACTACGAGTAGAAGTCAGGGTTTCTTTGCTATATTAACACATTAGATTCTAGTTGTAGCTGGGATTGAATAGCCTGCTTTTGTAAGGTCAAAGTCCTTTCCCACTCCACATGGCGCATAGGGCGGCGCCTATCTCCGTTTCTATAGCCCTAGGCCACGCGTCTGCGAGTGCAGTGAAAGCTACAGCGGGGGGCTGGTCCACTGGTAGCTCCGCGAGTTTAACTTTCCCACTCCATTCTCATATGCCGAGCGCAAGACGAGAAGGCAGTGAGTACCATTTTCAAAGTCTTTATCATTACTTGGCCGGGGCTCGAACCCACGACCTACCGGTTGTGAAGCAGACCACTGGGCCATCACTTTTGATGAAGAAGGATAGATAATTGGTGCTATCTTTCACAAGTCGATTTCTTGTTGTATTTCACCTATCATTGCATACTTAAAAGGATCAATTTTACTAGTTGGTAAACACCTTCTTAAGTGCTTTGGTCGTAGCATAATAATTTTTAGCTGACTGGTTTTTTATTTGAACTGCATAAATGTTTTCATAGCGACACATTTTGTGTAGAGCTGCACGTTTAAAAAAAGCCTTGGTAGAAGTACATAAATAGATGATATTAAAATCCTGGGAAAATGGCACAAATCTTTTGCATATCTGTTTTTTTCTTTAACTTTTTACGCACCTCGACAGTTTTTGCTGGGGAAAATGCATTGAATGGGAGTACAACCTCACTTGTATTTTCACTTTTGTGAACTGCAGGCTCTATGACGTCAAACTTGTGGATAATTGATCCAGTAGTGGATTTTACTTGAACTTGCCCGGGCTTTTTAGGGTATGACAACAACACCGTATACATATGGATCTTCACTTTATCAAATCCAGCTGTTCTAAGCTTCTCAGCAACATAGTCTGCCTGTTCCTTTGATAGTTCTGTTCCTGCAAGATGCTGTCCTTTTGTCAAGTACCTGTGGCAAAATTATTTGGACATAATGGCATGATTTCATTTTATTTCATTTTAAATTGTTAAGGAGGGATGCTCTTCAGTGTTACCTGATTTTCAAGAGGCCCTCCGCTAAAAACGTATAAATTAAAAGTTACACTCAACTAAAATAAATACATAAATACACGTTTTGTTTATAAAAAAGTTTATAAGAAAGTGAGGCTCAAATCGTCAGAAAATCGTAGGAAAATTGTAAGAAAATTATGAGGCTCAATTTCCAAAATTCAGTGTTTTTATTGGCCAAAAATCGATATTTCCTTGCTATTACATTCAAAATGCTAAAGATGGAATTCAAATTCAAGTATACAACATTAATAACGAATGTGTAAACCATTTTACCTAGTTTATTTCAGTAAAAGTTAAGAAATACTTAAGAAAATTTCAGGCTCAATGTCGGGAAAGTTAAGAAAATTGAGGGTTTTCTTATAAAAACACCGTGTAACCTAATTAAAATACAAAATAAAGAAGTTGATCTAATTTTATTAAGTAATTATGATGGACAGCATCTGAAGGCTCTGTTAATGTTTCTAGAACTACCACTGGGAGGGATATAGGAAGTATTCAATAAGTGGGGTATGGAAGGAAAAAGAGCGGCTTTGGGAGCTTTAATGGGAGATTTTACCAAAAATATTCTCAGTTAAGTGTGACACTCACCGTAACTCATGTTTGATATTGTAAGCTTTTATTTCATCCAATATCTTTTTATGCCACGAAAATCGTGTCTCTTGTTCGTCAATGGGCGTGACACTAGTAGACTGTATGACTTCACTTTTATCCGGACATCTAGCAGCAGAGAAGATGCCTCCCACACAAACTACAAAAAGTAGAATGATACATTCCACATGGAAAATTTCAGTAGAAAACATACTTTACTGTAATTTGCCTCGTTTGTTCTATTTGATGTTTCTCTAAAGGACTAGTTCTGGCTTTACTGAAATATTTTGTTACAAATATTGTGTTCTGGCAATGAATCCTATTTGAGGGCCTCCTCTTATACTCTCGTTAATCCGATCTTTTGAGTATGCGGAGATTTTTGATTAAAAAGTAATAGCTCTGAGTTTGACTTCTTTTGTTTCCTTGCCGATTAGTGCTCGAGGTCAGATACCAAGGGGCTGATTCGTTGTCTTCCATATAACTTATAGCGTCAGTTACTTTTGGCTGCCTAGTCTATTGCATAACGCATCCAACATCTCTAATTCACTCTCAGCTATACATATTCCATTCTTTCCATGTACCTTTTACTTGCAGGGATGTCGCTAGGATGTACCAAACGATGCTTTGTATTCAGATGCTTTTGTACACAAATATCTTCAAGCAAGTTCCAAAATAAAAAACAGCCTCTTCCTATTCTTCTAATGCCAACTCTGGTCATCAGATCGTGTCGTCTTACTTCGTTTCCATTTGTTTGTTGTTGCTTGATCTTAATCATGAAGGTTGCCTTTCATGCCTTAAAATCATAAATATGTCAAGTTTTTTTTGTTGAAACGACAAGCCTGCCACTTGCCCATAGTGTGCGCTCCACTGACTTTAAGATAAAAGTTTGGTATGGCATCTATTTACGCAACACGGAGGAAAGGATTTTGGCAAGGATCAAATCACTCCAGAAATTGTACACGAGATTAGAGATTTCCAAATGCGTCAAAGTTTTGGAGGGTTTTTATTCGAAAATCTTCTGGATTTTGAGGATTTTTAGTAATTTTTCGAGCAGTTTGTATACTGTTTAATTTTATGGAGAGTATTGACATTGTCAGAAGATTCTTCATGCATGTAAAGATCTTCTGAAACTTTAGAAAAGTATTTGAGTTGTTTTAATAATTTTTAAGATTTGCGAAGATTTTCGAGACGCAAGTAACATCTGTGGAGATTTAATCGAAACGTTAGAAATATTGTTCAGTAATTTGTCCCTCATATTGCAGGCCGTTCGGGTTTCCTGATCTAGCATTGTATTATATTGGTCAAACTTCATCATCAAATTTATAATTTCACTTCGGCACGAAACAATGGCAACATTTTCAGACATACGTAAAGCTTTTTTCGTCCGATACTCGTCTTGAGTCTCCAAACCCAGTCTTGTGTAGACAAAAAGAGTTCGTCTTCCCACTTGGACTCTTCAAGTAAACAATGGTGAATAGGTCCTAACTGGTCACTCTTGGGGCCAATTAGATGCATTCTATCACATGTAACCGCATCTAGATACATATTTAGGTTAACCTTTAGGTCACTACCCGACGTTTTCATACTCTGATGAGTGTCGGACGAAAAAAAGCTTATAAGTATGTGAAAAGAACGTTGCCGCTTTTTCGTGCTATGGTAAAGTTCTGTAGTACCAGCAGACTATTTGCAAATTTATAATTGGAATCTAAAATAACTCTGGTATAACTTTAAACTTTGCTCTTTCAAAATTCACAGTGTCTGGCTCCAATTGCTTTGTTTATTCCTCATGCTTTCAAAGCGCAACCATTGAACAACAAATCACCTCATCATTTCAATTTTTATAGATGGTGGCACATTCAGCCATGCTGGTTTGCAAAGGACCGTCTATTTACAACATAAAATCTAAAATCTTACGAAAAAAATGAATGAAAAAAGCATATAGTTAAAAAATTTACATTAAAAAGTGTATAAAACTGGATATACAAAATAACTATTTACAAATGTGGCTTAAAATATGCCAGAGATGGTGCACGCTTAGCACCAGCTGAGAGACCATTCCACAACTTTGCTCCTCTAAAAGAATATCCTTTTTGCCCATTATTAGTTTTTTCAGTGGGAACTTCAAATCTCTAACAGTGTTTCTTAGGGCTCGACAAGATTGTTGAGAATTTCGAATTAGAAGCTGTCTAAGGTAATTTGGAGCAAGGTCATTGGGGGACTTATAAATTATTAGTTTTAACTCAATTTCGTTAAGTTTGCTCATTGATCTTAGACGAGGTTTGCTAATAGTGGTTTGCCAGGGGTGTCCAGTGCACTGTTAGTTATTATTCTAACTGTTCTATTCTGTAGCTTTTAGAGTCTGTTTATATACGTTGTGCTACAACACCCCCAGACAGAGGAGCAATATCTAAAATGTGGGTCTGTTATGCTCAAATACAAGCTCTTCAAGATGTTCTGTGGCAATAATTGTTTTGCATGCTTCAATACTCCTAAGGCAAGGGAGACCTTCCTCGAGATTGTATCCACTTGCTTTTCCAAGTTAGATGCCTATCAATCTGAAGACCAAGATATTTCGTTTCTTTTTCATTTTCAATATTTGTGTCACGTATTTTCAATTCTAATTCACCTAATATCATCTGAAGCTTTTGAAGAGATAAAACGTTCATGCAAGTAGTTTCATTCAAGGAAATCAGCCTTACGTATCAAGGCAATGGATTGGGATATTAACTTGATAGATACTTCATTTAAGTTTGCTAATATGTACGTTGTAAAAGATGAGCTAACTAAATTGCAACTATTAAGACAATTACCGAAAACCTAAATAAGAAGTTAAGTCGCAACAGGATCATGGATGGCGCCAGCGGGGTGCTTAGGGGGCTGTAGCCTTCCCAAAACTTTCGCTAGCCCCCCCGTCGGCACCTACATTGCCATGCATCTTCGGCACTTCGTAAAATCCGGGACCTTTTTTACGCTTTTTAGGAGGAAATACGATAGGCATTGTCTGAAAAGATTCTTGGACACCGCTCACTGTCGGCACTTTGATAGCTCTAGCCCCCCAGCAAATTTTTTCTGGCGCCATCACTGACCAGGATAATCTCCAAGATCATATTTTTTAAGACTAGGCAAAGTCTTTGCTGGAGAGATACATTTCTCCCAACTACCACCATTCATAAAGATTACCGTTCTATAACTGTAAGATAACATTTAGGTTTAGTGTTTTAAGATGGCACTAAGATTTATTAATTTTGGATTAAATTTTGACTTGTAGATAAAGTATTCTTCCTCGCACATCATTAAATCCAATTTTGTACCACACCCATCTTAAGAACGAAAGTGTGCACCTATCAATGGCCATATGTCAAACTTATACTGATTTCTAGGCATGAAACGCCCTTAAAAATCGATAGGTAACGCCCTTTTGTCAGGCAACGATAATTCACGCCCCTCCCCAATGGAAGCACTATAGTTTTGCGCCTGCTCTCATGCAAATTTTTCGGGCCGAGCACTGTGTGACTAAACCGGCCTATGATTTCTAGAAAGCGTAAATCGATGGGCAGATATGTTCACAAAGGCTGCAAATTTCTGATAAATCCACAGATTTAATGTTCGTTCCTTCATATACAAATTGCGAAGTTTTCTATTGCTGTTGTTGTTGTGTACTTTAAATTGAGTAGGCTGTTATACCTAGCTCTTTCAGCTAATTTAGGCCTACTATGCATGCCGCATCCAGGCATGCGACCCCTAGTTTAACTTCCCTTCCGAAGGACGGCGGAGTGAGCTGTCATTCATCTGGAGGTCGCCCATCCAGTTTCTGACCGTACACTGCCATGCGTAATTTCAGTTAAGCTAATGGAACTGGCTTGGCCGCTTGGCCACTCACCCCGCAAATTCGGAAGTCCAAGTTTGCTCCACTCCATGCAACCTGGCCTTTGGACATTTGCCCAAATGCCCGGCCGGCAGTCCACCACTGCTTGGTATGCTCATGCAAGAGTCGTAATAATGATCTTCAGAGGCGTAGCTATACGGGGTGTGGAGGTTCAGTTATCATACATTAGAATTCAGCAATCTTACATTAGACCTTTTGTTAATCATATCTCCTATTTCATTTTTGCTTCTTCCTATAATATTGAACTGTAGTATTGCAATTAAGTAAGGTTTGCTTGTTATTGTTGCTATGTAATGATGTTGAATTAGTTAGTTAGTAGTAGTTGAATTTGAATTTGAAATTTGAAATTGAAATTGAATTGAAATTGGAGGTGGAATCCCCCAAGCATTCAGCTTGTCAGGCAAATTTGAAACACATCAATAGTACAAGTTGACGTTGTATTGCTGATAAAACGTGAGGGTAGTCCTCTTTGTCGGTAAATTTGCTTCGAAGCAAGTCTTCTTTGTCGACAAATTGGGCTGTCCACCCATCCAAAAATTCCCTTTGCTTGTCTTTGTTGATTTGCCATTTACCTCAGGTTTCTTCATCCCTTGTAGGATCTTTGTTGTTGTTGTTGTTGTTGTTGTTGTTGTTGTTGTTTACTTAATTTTGAGTAGACTGTTATACCTAGCTTGTTCGGCTAATTTAGGCCTACTATGCATGCCACATCCAGGCATGGGACCCCTAGTTTAACGTCCCTTTCGAAGGACGACGGAGTAAGCTTTTTTGGTCGTTCATCTGGAGGTCGCATTTATGAAACTGATGTGTGCCTGAAAAAAGACTAAAAACCCGTTCGTGAAGCGGAGCTGGAAACGTTCTTTCATTAGAACTTCCCCCGATTTAGTAGCAAATATCCTAACGGGAATCCTATCTTCGACTATCGTTCCCTCATCCCAGCCACAAAGTACTAAGACTTAATTATTCTAAAAATAGAATTTTCGTGACGTCACACTTCAGTTTCCTAGAATTTTCTTTTTCTTGTTGTTGTTGTTATTGCAATGGCTGCTCATTAAAAGGGAGGCGGTGAAGCAAGAATGGCTGCAAGTGAGGAAACCAGTATTGTTGTGGATGACCCGAGCGATTGGCCCGCAGATTTTAGGGAGCTAAGGGTGAGACTACAGATAATTTTCGCCTTGTTACACAGAATTGAACTAGAAGGAAACTATTGTTGTCTGTTTTAAGAGGCCATTCACATAGTACGTCACTTTAATTTTGGGATTTTTTAGGGACCCACCCACCCCCTGTCACACTTTGTCACAAATTCAAAACTACCCAACCACCCCCAGTGTGTGACGTCACATTATGAATTTCAATATGATATTTTTCTGCTCTCGTAATAATGTGTTTATTATGTCTTTTAGCCTCAAAATGGCATCCAAATAGGATTGCCAGATAATTTGTAGCCGTGGAGCCAAATGTCGTCTCAAACATGCCCAGGTTTTCTATTATGAAGCAAAATGTGTAAAATATCGAGTTATTTAAAAATGTGACATCGCACTGCAAAAACAACACTGGTTGGGTACCCACCTACCCTTTGTCACACTGTCACAAAAATCAAAAGACCCTCCCACCCCCTTGTGTGACGTAATATTTGAATGGCCCCTAAAGACATTGGAATAGATCTATAGCTGTACACTGTTTTATATGCCAATCCCACTTAGTCCTTTCACAGAATTATGCAGGACTTTACCACAGCATGAAAAAGCGGCAACATTCTTTTCACATACTAAAAGCTTTTTTCGTCCAACACTCATCAGAGTATGAAAACGTCGGATAGTGACCTAAAGGTTAACTGAAATATACATCCCAAAGCTTTTACGTATGTAAAACAGTGTTGCCGCTTTTTCGTGTCGTGGTAAAGCTCTGTAGTACCAACAGACTATTTACGTGCTTTATACAAGATTCTTCAGCTGAAATTCCCAGTACGTGCCCCTGCACTAGCGGTACATCAAAATCAGCTAATCAATGTCAATAATGATAGTGTCTAAATACGTTGTAGACTGTAGATTGTCAGAGTGTCCACTGAGTTAAAGTTGAAATTCCAGCCAAGTTTCAGAAAAAACTAAGGTTAACCGGAATATATATCCAGATGCGGTTATATGTGACAATTATACAGGACTATTCCAGTGGTGATTTCTATAAATTTTAAGAAGGGATGGGGGTGCAATATTAAAATGGGTGCATGTTTCCTTTGTAAGAAAAAAGTTGATTGGAAAATGAGGCTCAAGTGGCCAAAATCGTAAGAAAATACAAGGCTCAGTGTCCAAAATTTAGTGTTTTTGGCCAAAAATTGATATTTCATCATTATTACATTCAAAATGTTAAAGATGGAATTCGAATTTGAGAGTACAAGATAAAGAAAGTGTAACCCATTTTAGCCAGTTTATTTTAGTAAAAGTTAAGAAAATTTTTAAGAAAGTCTCAGACTCAATTTTGGGAAAAGTTACAAAAATTGAGGCTCAACAAAAATGAGAGTTTCTTATAAAAAATTTGTGTGATCTAGTTGAAACCATGCCCATATTTCCACATATGCAGATGTGATAATTAAATTTAGTCATGATAACATATAGCCAAAAATTAGAAATATCTCAATAGCCGTGTAGCAGTGCAAAACTCATCATAGGCCTATAACAGTGTTCCCCATGCTGCAAACCTGTACCAGTCCATAGATAAATTGGTACTGGACTACAAAAGAAACATTTGTGCCACTTGTCACATGAATCTTGGTGACAGAGCTTAGCACCCTAGTGAAAACATGCAGCACATCAAGTCTACTTGGAGGTGTGAACATTCTATGCACCGTCTTCCCAGATTACACTTTTTGCCTTGTATAGGGGATTTCTCCCCCATGCACATCAGCTGTCAGCCATGGTTGAAGCCATGAAAGTCTTATGAAATGGTTATTCCAGCCACACAAAATTCTTCTGACAATACAATCTTATACTTTACTATCAGCTGCATGTTACTCTCAGCTGTGCAAAATTCTCAGCCAATTGCTTGTAGCCACACACTTTCTAAGCCATGAAGCAAATCCCCTGTGAAATATTCAAAGTTTCTAATCTAGCCCAGTCCTGGTCTGCATGATAAACAAGTTAGAAATTTATTCTCTATTGGGAGCCAAATAAAGAACAGAAAGAAGCATATTTTTAAATGCTATATGGTCCACAGTGATAGACAGGTTAGAAATCACTGTAGTACAATACAGTATACTTGAAAGCAGGAGCAATATACTATGAATAGCAAAACTAATACAAAAGTTTGGGGGGCTGCAACCTCCTAAATGAATAGAAATTTTAGCAAGGGGCTCTGCCCCTAAGTCCCCTAGGAATTACCTCTGGACTGTCAATTCAGCTGTATGATCCACAATATAGAAGAAGCCCACCTCCAAGTGGAAGTCTCTTGAGGTTTTCTGCTGGATGTAGTAATAATTAATATAAGCCATGAGCAATTAATGTGTTAGAAAATGTATATCACAGTTTCCATGGGCAGAGAAATGGTAGTCTAGTTGTTGTGTATTACTAGAAGTATATAATTCCCATTACTTTAAGAGTGTCTGATTTAAAATTCTGTAAAAACTCTATTAAGCCCCCTTTCTAATAAGCTCCCTCTCCTCCTGAAGTAAATAATTGAATGGGCTCTTAAGGCATGGAGAATATTGCCAGCTGAAAGGAATCCAAGAGGAAAAATGTTTGTATAGAAGATATTCTGGAGTACCCATTGACCCTGATGAGGACACTATTGAAAGATTCATGGACATCTTCAACCATTAGCTAGGATTTTCATCATCATCATCATCATAATCATTCTCATCATCCTGGTAGTCATGCATTCCACTTCCTGTTTCATTTGCTGGTTGTTGACTGTTCTGTGTTTATGCTCAGGATACAAAAGTATGGATTCGGCCTAAGGGCCTAAGAATTCGTTTTCAAAAATGGTGTATACTTGTGTTTGAGAAGCTTGCAATTATTTCTCCATCGAAGACAAAGCTGATGTGACCAAAACAAATTCATGTGTAAATAAACACTTCTATTTTCGAAACATGCTAGGCTTTTTCAGCTATTCTCATCACCACATGGACGTCTTCAACCATATGAATAAACATCTGAAGTTGCTAGCAATGATTTTCCCTTGTGCCATGGAAGATGGTACCAAAGATGGTACTGAAGTATTAGTTTTAATAATTCATATAGAATAAAACAATTTTTCAAAGGAGGCAATGCAGAGGGATTGCAAAAGAAAATTTGCATTCAAATTTTCTTTTGCAGTCCCTCAGCATTTAGTTAATTACAAGCCCCTCTCTCTAAAAAAGTAAGCCCCCTGGGGGCTAATAGAACTTTTATGGTAATGATGCTGCAATTTTGGTTCATATAGCAAAGTGTTATTTGGTTACTCATGAGTAACAAATCTTGATGATTGTAGTAACTGTGCCTGAATTGTTCACCATTACATTTTCCCCACTTACAAACATGCACCCTTTCTGTTTTGGGCATTATTTTTTTCAGTATTTTTATTTAAGTCAACTTATGAATAACATCCCTTTTGCAGATGCTAGACAGCTTGCTTCGATGCTCCATCTGCTTTGAGTATTTTAATATTGCTGTTACACCAACAGGATGCTGGCATAACTGTATGTATTTGATTGTCAAATATCTAGTGACTCTTAGAGAAATAAATGAGTTTCCCTAATGTCACCTATCTATTTTTCTTGCTTGCACATATTGAGAATATTTTTGTTAAACATCTTTCAAAGGATTAGATTAGCATTTTAGTAATGTGTCCCTTGCTATTTGTAAGTGGGAGTATGGTTTGAAGGCTTACCATAACACTTGTGTAACATAAAGAAGTTTCTTGTGATTCTCTCATACTCAGTGTATTATCAAAGGGCTGACCATGTTTGGGCCCAGAGGAAAATTCTTAGTATTAGGGTTCTCAGATGGCCAGAAAATGCAATCTTGAGAGTGTTTGTTGTAAACAGAGTACAGAAAGACTGCCTAAACATCTTCTCTCAAAAGGGGAAATCTTGCACCCCTTACCCCCATTGGCAGAGGGCAGGGGGCAACAGCCCCCACTGCCCCATGCTGAAGGTATCCTTGGGTGTGGTCATCAGAAATATGTAGTCAAAACTCCTCAGTGATTGGACACAGGCTATGATCATAATCAGCTCCAATGTGTTCTTTTCTTAACAATGAAATTAACGTGCTGGGGATTTCAAGCATTGTTTATTGTGACCATTTGTATTTGTGCATTCTGAATAATGGCAATTGGACATGCATAATTGTTCTTTTTTATGTAGATTGCTCATTGTGTGCAAGAAAACATATTTCATATAATTCCCATTGCCCATCTTGCCATGTTGTAAGTATCAATTGATATACTGAGCTTATGTGAACCATAAAATTATGGAAATGGGGTTGAAAATTTTAATGTTTTATTGGTATCCTTGATTTTAAGATTATTATCTTAGTGAGTGTGTGATCAGGCTGTATATTTAAAAACTAAAGCTTAGATACATGAATTCTGCAAGCAAGTTTTGTAGGACAATAAGCAATACTCATTTATCTAGAATGTATAGGAGGTGGTATGTATATGAAATTTTTACAGCTGTTTGTCTCCATTTTAAGGAAATGAGGCAAAGCCATCTTAAGAGTAACAGGGTGCTAGATGAGATTGTGAAAGTCTTTGTAGCATTGCGGTAAGTGAATTCATTTTGGAGATTGATACTTTGTGTATTATGAGCATTGGTTTTTCCAAGAGAAAAAGACAGATAGATATATGGATAGATATATTTGGTAGATGGGTAGATAGATCAATTAATAGTTAGATAGATTTATAGTTGGATATGTAAATAGATATAGACATGGACAAACAGAAAGAATAGAAACACCAATATATAGCAACAGCGTGTCTAGGAAGGAGATATGATTTAGTTTTAATTATGCTTGCCCTAAGTTAAGGACATATCAATGCTACTGAGGAAAGAAAGAATTCTATGTGAAATTTATCCATTGTATGGGAAGCTTGTTTTTCCTTTAGAAGTTTTTAATTTTTAATTGCAATGGTTAATTTACATTAGACCAAAGCTGTTATCGATTTTGAAAGAGTACAAAGATTTCAAGTTGAAATGGAAAAAAAATGTGCTGTTGAGTGACGAAGCTGAGACCAGTTCATTGCAAGAGAGTAGAAAATCCAGAAAGGTGTAATAACGTTATATACCTAATATATTTGTGATGCAATGCATAGGATATGAGATATTTTAGGATGCAGTTGTATGTTAGATAACAGTCGTCATCAACTTTTCAGCTTATTCTTGAGTCAGTCCCGAGTAAGTGTACCCTCACTTATTGAGTCCTGAGTACCCATCCACCCTATTTATTCCAGCCCTTCTTTTTGGATTCTTAAAACGTTTCCAGCCAATGTCTTTCTGGTACCTCAGTGAAGAGCATTTTGCTATCTATTTGACGTTTGAGTTGATCAACCCATTTGCAAGTGGTACCACTTAGCCTACGCGATCAAACATTTATATTTGAACATTATCAAGCTCATGTTCGATGATGTTTGACTCTCTTTTATATGATAATGTTTTATTGTGTGGACGGGCCTTAAGCCAAAGGTGGTAAAAGGACCAAGATGTTCACATGTTTGAAAAAATCCTTTTCGTCACAAATAATTGTATATGGTATGGCAATACAACGTTCATTCCATGTCTTTCTGACACAACAGCAAAGTGTTAACCGCTTGCTGCGTGAAAATGCATAGTTTGGTGTGATTGAGATATTGTAGTAGACTAAGAAGAAGTTCATTGTGGGGCAATCTGTAGCTGTTCATATTACGTATGTTCCGGAAGAGACTCTCTTACATGGAATGGCACATAATCAGGCACGGTTCTCAGAGGGGGCAAGGGTCGCAAATTGCCCCCCCCCCCAGTTACCATCGTGCCAGCAAATCCTCAGCAAAAGTAGTGGACCGAAGGCTAAATACATGTTTTTTTACATGAGAAAACTTTTTTGTCTATGCCTCAGTTTTTTCTTACGAAAAAACATGTACTCGACGAATACTTGACAACTTCTAAAATATTCTGTAAATTAAGCCTCACTCAGCGTGTCTACTCTGGCTGGAAAAGCTGGAAATGCAGGCAAAGCTGGAAAATGAGCCTTTTTTCAGAATCTGGCTGGAAAGCTGGAATTTTAGTTTTGGGCCTAATAATTAGTGGCATTATTAAGTGAAAAATTATCTTATTGAGAAACAGGGTTTAAGAAGAAAAGATTGTGCAATATAACGTAGGGCAGGCCTTTTTTCACCCAGCCGAATGAGGATTGGAAGTTTTCCCTTTGTTTTGCCAGGGTGGTTGGTAGATCCTTACCCTCCGGGGGTTGTTTACCGGAAGACATTGTATTTATATAGAAAATTCCAATTTATTGGAAATTTTAAGGTCATTCAATACTTTGTGGCAATAGTTGGATTGCATTTTCAATGGCTGGAGAATAATGTGTCTTTTCTGCTTAAAGTCCTGGAAAAAGGTCGCTTTTTTCTGAAACTTGGGCTGGAATTTCAACTTTAACTCATTGGAAACCCTGTCTCTGCTCCCCCCTGAAATTTCTTGAAAACCACCACTATCATAAGCATAACTTTGTTACCCTTTGGTAAGTTTCCCCCTTGCTAATCTATTTCTAGGTGTCCCAGAGCATTACAAGAGAACTAACGTCTGTTTAACATTTCAGTCTGCTAGAGCCTTGAGAAATGCGAAACCAGCTCGCAAGCAAAAAGGTCGTAGTAGTGAAATGGAAGGTGATGAAAATTTTCAGGAGAAAAAGAAAAGAATTGGCGATGGACACAGTTTTGCTGGAAGTAGCACAAGTTCACTCTCTGACTTCGAATCCCGCCCTGCCCACTACTCAAAGGATGAAAGATACTTAGGTACGACTTTGAACCGTTATCAACTGTTTCAACAACTCACACGGCCAAGTACTGGGTCGAGCTTTGGGGTGAAAGTTTGTTTGGTCTTCGTTCAAAAAGACATTATAAGGCTTGAAAAGTTGTTCACTGAATGACAGACCAAGAATCAATGTTGTTCTTACAACAAGCTTACCTTACAGATATCTGAATCAATGTAGAACGCCGATGTGAGCAAAGACCAAAAAAAATTCACCCCAAAACCGTAACCGAGTCCTTGACCGCGTGAGTTGTTGCTCACTTTTTAAGTCATTTGAATTCGAATTAAAATTTTGTTTGAAAATTTTGAAAAGGAAGAAAAAGAGTGAACTTTTTAAACTTACAAAGAATGCGGTATTAATGAATTATTGATTTTTGGCATAAAGAAAAACTGAAGTTTGAATCTTGAACCGAGGGATTTTCTTAAGATTTCGACATTTTGAACCGCATTTTCTTATCCACGTTTTTCTTATAAAAGACATGTAGTACCAGTGAGTGATTTGATGCATAGATTGCATGTGAATTGAACACTAGCTTAGGCCTAGAGAATCCAGCGGTGAAAGCTACTTGCTTGTAGGCAGGTGGATGTTGCATCATCCACTACTTTTTTGGAAAAATGTACACACCACTAACGGGGACAGGAGTGGATGAGATGTGCCATTCTTAGTGAAATTATTGTTGGAGACTTTGTCAGATGTAGCACTCCTCTGCAATTCATCGTATATTTAGCTTAGCATTCATTTAACAGTTCATAAGTCACAGTTCACAGTTCATAAGTCACAGTTCACAAGTCACAGTTCACAGTTCATAGTTAAGAGTTACGAGTTGAAATTAAGAGTGCACAGCCAGGGTTTTAATGTTACGAGTTTAAAGTAAGAGTTTCAAAACAGAACAAGATATATTTAATTATTGTAAATATTTGGTTGATTAAATGTTATTATATATCCAACAAGACGTTTAGTTCATTGTCAAGTCTTGCACTGATCCACAAGAGTATAAAGTTTACAAAAGTTATCACCAAAGAGCATTTTAATTCATATGACAAGAAAGCACTTGGGGCCAATTAGACGCATCCTATCACATTAACCGCATCTAGATATATATTTCGGTTCACTTTTAGGTCACCATCTGACGTTTTCATATTCTGTTGAGTGTCGGATGAAAAAAGCTTTCAGTATGTGAAAAAAATGTAGCCGCTTTTTCGTGCTGTGGTGAAGTTCTGTAGTACCAACAGACTATTTATGACAAGAAAATCACCAGGAATCTTTCTTTTTGATTTGAAGGTCTATGATTTTCTATTTTCATGAAATAGTCAGTTGTTGATTAGCGATTTACATTTCTTTAATGTATTTACTTTTGTTTGTGCATTTCAGAATATTTTTCGGAGACCTACTCAGACGATGATGCTACACAACTTCCAGACTCTTGTACAGATTTGCAGTTACCGAAAAAGAGGCAAGTCACATCTACAGAATAGCTATGCTTTTTTCTTTCTGCTTTTTGTCTGGATATTCTGAAATGAGAATGCAGTTTAGATCGTACTTTTCTATGTTCTATCTTTCCTGCATCATGACGGAAATGGTAAGTGCTAGGTTTTCGTTGTAAATTCCATCCCATCTTTGCCAAGCACCATGAAAAATACACAGTAACTTTGTTCTATGTTAGGACAGTAGTTTATGAAGAACATAGAAGAGTCATTATTCTGTTGTAAATGGCTATTGTAGATTTAATAAGCTGTTGAGAAATTGCTAGATCACAAGATATAGTGTATTGACAACACGTTACTTACTGGACAACATTTTCGTTTTCTCAAACGGTTTTTTATAAGGAGCCTAGCTCAAGGCCTAGTACTAAAAATTTCTTAATTTTTGGACAAATTTTGGTTCTAAAAGTCTCTTAAACGTTTCTTAATTTAGCGAACTAAATTGCTGTGAAAGCGCACACAGCGTAAATGTAGCAGACTGTTTGTCCTATAGCAAAGAAAATGCGTCAGTACGAGTTAAATTCTAAAGCAATGTCATTTTCACATTGTTTTGGTACCGCTTTTCATTGAACCAAAGCATAGATGTTAGTGTGCTATTTGTCTAAAGTTTCTTAGCTCTTTCCTTGTGGTTCTAAAAGTTTCTTAAATTTTAGGCTGTCTAGTACTAGTTTGCTTGTAAAGTGGTTTATTATGAAAAAAGCGTGTATTTATACTTGTTGATAGGCCCCAAGATTCAGACGATAACACTGACTTTGCTGAGCCTGAAGTTAAGCGCAGAAAAATTGGAGATGATAAAGGAAGGAAGGCCAAAGGAATGTCAAAGGAAGATAATACCGTACTGTATGTTGAATATTACCAAATATTGTTATGTAGGATAGATGTATGCCACATATATTGAAGTCATATTGCTGGACCGAAATATTTCCACGTTTTTGATTGCTATGTTTGTGGATCTGTGATTAGGATGGATGGATGGTTGGATGGATGGGGGAGGGAGGGAAGGGGAGGGATGAATGGATGGATGGGAGAGGGAGGGATCGATGGATGGGTGAGTGGATAGATGGGATGGAAGGATTATGTGGATGGATGGATGACAATTTAGGTGGGTGAGCGGTTGGATTGATGGGCGGGCGATAAGTGGAATGATCAATAGATGGATTTTGGATCAATGTGCTAGGCCTGTCATGAACTTGACTGACCGGCCCCGTGTAAACCCAATGCCTAAGCGACCTTTTTCTTGGTCGGCTGCTCAACCGACCTAATATTTGGCCGCTCAAATATTCGGTCGGCCCATGTAAATGTAGCCATAATGACCGATACATAGGCGCTTGAATGCTGATATGGTTCCTTCAAATCACTGTTTTGTGTCTGGTTCGAAACTAGGGGTGTTAAACTCAAATTGACAGTAGGCCAAAATTATGCAGTGACGCAATGTCACGGGCCAGACTCAATGTTTATTGAAAAATTAACTGCAGCTGATATGTACGTTTAACCTGTTCATGTGGAAACGAAATTTAACTTTGCTTAAACACAGAATCTCAAATAACCAAATCTTGATACTACAAACACACATGAAGTTAAATTTGAAATAAAAGATATAGTATAAACCGCGGGCCAGCTCTAATGCACATTTTACATGATCGTGCGGGCCAATTATAATTACATTACGGACCAAATTTGGCCTGAGTTTGACACATGTGTTCTAAGCATTTAGAACTAGGAGAAGTATACAGAGGTATGTATGGTAAGTTTTCTACTTTCAAATGATTATATTTTAGCCTATTTCAACAATGTTCATACAAAATTCTCAACACACGCCTATTTTGAGGTGTGCTTTCACTCCATTTTGTCAAAATATGAAAACTCTAAAAATAGGCGTTATCACTAATGAACTCTATTGAGATGAGTTGTTGTTGTAGCATAGGGATTATTTTTCTTTAGGGAGACCGAAGATTTTGTTTTATCTGGTATGGAAGCGAGGCAGGTGTCTGACATTGAAGATACTACTGTAATTCAAAGAGCGGCTTCAAATGACCTCTTGTAAGCAGTCATTAAAAGTTTAATTCTTCTCTTTTTTCTCTTTTCATCCCTTTCAGGGTAGGCGCCAGGAATTTTCCGATGGAGTGCTGACTCTTCTGATGAAGGGGCTAAGATTCGTTTTTCAGGGTACTATGAATGCCAAAAATCTCCGAAAAAATAGTTGTTCACCTTCCGATGGGTGGGCTAGCGTGTTCCGACGGCGGGCTATAGCTCCCTCTAGCTCTTCCCTGGTGCCATCCCTGATTCCTTTTATCCTTTTTGCCAATTTTCATTCCCTTTCTTTATCTCCTCCAACCTTCTTTAGTTTACTTATCTTACATTTCCTTTTCGCATCTTATATCACCTTCTTTATCTTATCGTTTCTTACTTTCCCTTCTCTTCCTTTTCCTTGTCTTCATCTCTCTTTTTCTTTTTATTCCTGTCCCTTATTTATCATTTTTCTTAGCTCTTCACTTTTCCTGCCTTCCCTGCCCTTCTCCTTGCATTTTTCTCTCTTCTTCAGTATTCCCTTTCCATTCTCCTCGTTTTTCTTTTCGCTTCCATTTCCTTTTGCTTCATTCTAGTCAATTTTCATCACTTTCTTTTCTCTTCCGTTATATTCCATTTCATTTAGTACTCCTTCAGACCCTTCGTTTCCAATCTCTTCAATTCCTTTTCTACCTAAATGTGTAGAAATACAAATACAGTAGAATTCCACACATAAGAACCTTCATCTATGAAGAACCTGCAGCCTGAAAATGTATATTTTGAGTTCAAATAACTAGAACCTTTTCAGCCTGACATTCCAAGTAGGTTCTTATAAATGGCTAATTTGTTGTCCACTGGGAAATAAGCTCAGTCTTTTTGCAGATCATCCCCTTTCATAGATCCTCCAATAATAAGGCATGCATAATTGAGCTGGGCAGGTTCATAAATGTGTTTTGATCCACAAAGCTTTCGGTGGTTCAGTATATTGCCATAGCACTTGAATGCTATACAGTCATTTATCCTTTTTTCCAGCATTTGTATTTGAGCCCGTCTTACGAACCATAACCCTGATTACTGGGAATAGGTCAGGCTCTTATTATTGGTTCTTTTACAGGTTCTTTTGTGCGAACTTTTACTGTTGTCTGTAATGGCAAAGCAGCTCTTTGTAGCATAGGCGTCAAATTTTGATTGGCTAGTAAAGGGATCACCATAGTAGGATTCCTGCCAGTAATGTTGCGATTATTGGCAGGAATCCTTCGATGGTGATTCCTTTGTTAGCCAATCAAGATTTGACGCCTGTGGAGCTCCTTGTACTATCAGTTTTACTGCTGTCCACTAGGCCTGTGACAGAGAGTGAATGTCGCAAGAAACTGCCTGAACTCGTTATTAGTGGTTTTCGTGAGAATCAGCTGAGAAAAAAACTTCAAGAATATGGCCTCTCAACAAAAGGAAATAAAAAGGTTTGATTATTTTGCCCTTAGCTTTCAGCATAACAATTTTTAAGCTCCCAATGCTGGAAATGGCAGTAGTACGTACAATCATAGACACTGAATTGGTTTTGCCATACCCAGCAGTTTTCAGTCCTTTTATATAAGGTTTCTACTTATTTTTACTTCACGCAGGTCCTCCAAAACCGATTAAAGAGCTTCTGGTTGCTATACAACTCACAATGTGATGCTCTCAATCCCATGCCAGGTTAGTCCGCGTTTTCTTGCCTTTGGTCTAATTATTCCCCAGTCTCCTTCTCAATCCTATGCCAGACTAGTTCGGATTTTCTGTATTATATATAACAATTTAGTGAGTTAGTCCGGGTTTTCTTGCATTATGCTCAATTACTCCCCACTCCCCTTCTCGATACTATCACAGATTAGTCCAGATTTTCTTACACTATAGCAAATTAGTTCTCAGTCTCCTTCTATGTTTTCATTTTCCCACAATCCTTTTCACCTATTCTGTGAGTATTGTCATATTTTTGAAAGATTGCTGCCGATTCCTCATAGCAACCTTCCCCAATATTGATATTGTTATGTATGTAGGCTTTACTGTGTAATTCATTGCCCATCAAAAAAGACAGAAAGGCTTTTCAATTATCTGTCTGCAAAGTGGGATGGACCGTCAGTAAGAGGTTTTTATAAGTCAAGATAATATTTCAGTTCATTTTGCAGTTTCAGACATCATAAAACAGGTCGAATCTACGGAAAGAATGCAGAAGAAGTTAGATCAAGGACATATCTTGGTTAGTTGAATTTGTCCATGTAATTTTCAATTTATTCTTTCTTGCAAGCAAATGGCGTCTACACTTGCTCGAGCAAACAATGCTAGCTACTTTTAGTTGAAAAATGTTTATCATCGTTTATTTACTTGAGGCTGTAAATGGTCTTGTGTCTTTCACCAATTTGAGCGTCATGTAATGAAGTAGCTGTAGTCAGGGGGTGATTTCTAAAATTTTCACATGTGGGGCTCTAGGTGCAATGGCAGAAATTTGGTGTGGCCTATTTGCAACCACGCCCATATTTTTAAAGTTGGAGATATGATAATTTAGTCTAGTTGTGATACATAAATATATATATATATGTATATGTATATATATATACATACATATATATATATATATATATTTATATATATTTATATATATATATATATATAGATGTATATATGTATGTATGTATGTATGTATGTATGTATTTATGTATGTATATAGCCAACATCTAGAAAGATCTCAGTAGCCATGCACCAGTGATTGAATTCATCATAGCAATACAATACAAAACATTGGGAACAAGTTCAATACACTTTGAATAGCGAGAGTAATGCAATAATTTGAGGAGGGCTGAGCCCGCCCTTCCCCATAATAAAACAGAATTTTAACAAAGGGGCTTTGCCCCCTGAGACTCTAGAAGTCATCCCTGGCTGTAGTTGTTTTGTGTTTTAAAGAATATAAAAGAAAGCTTTCAATAAAAACCACACATTCTTCACATTCTTTTGTATAGTTCGTGTGAAATTTAGCACATGTAAACGCTTTGAAACTTGTTTTATTGAACATATGGTGTATGCACTTTTATAGACTGTAGTGGGTGCTTTTCATTTAGTTCTGGTAATTTTCATTCAGATATACTGAAGTGTTATTGTAGAGTCATGCGGTAGTAAAGTCTCGCAAACTGAAATTAATCAATGTAAATTCTGATGTTAAGCTTTCAGACACCTGATCATCTCAAAAGTATATTGATTTCTGATCGCTGTAAAATTCTGCTTGAAATTTGTAGGATTAATGTGAAGCTTTTTGTTATAGCTTCAAACACATGATCGCTCAAAAAGTGACGAAGAAAAGCAAGAGTTTAATGAAAAATATTGTAAGTATGGGATTAATTTTATATTTTACAATCTGCTTCAGATTGTTATAATCTGCCTAAACTTCTGTAATCTCTTTCGGATTTTTAAAACCTGCTTCAGATTTCATGCAAAATCTTGGACAATTTTTCTCTATGGCATCGATACGAAAATGACCCATCAATTTGTTTTATCTATGCAATGCATCTTAGTTCATGGAAACTGGAATTTTTTTCCTAAAGCTTACACGCTATTTTTATAAGAAACCTAGCTCAAAGCCCAGTAGTAAAAGTATCTTAACCTTGGGTCACAGTTTAGTTCTAAAAGTTTCTTAGGAGGTTCTTAGGTTAGCGAACTAAATGGCTGTGAAGGCAAATGCATGAAACTATTTGTCCTATAACAAACAAAATGCGTCAGTACGAGTTGAATTCTAAAGCTGTGTCATATTCACATTGTTTTGGTACAGCTTTGCGTTGAACCAGGTAACGATTTCAATGTGCTATTTGTCTAAAGTTCTTAGTCCTTTCCTTGTAGTTCTAAAAGTTCAAAATTTTGCCGGAATAGGTAGCCTTTTTTCTTCCTTTTAACATCGCATACACAGGTTTATTTGGTGAAAAAAATACGACACTGAAACTTCAGTATTCTTGGAATTAAGCCCTCTTGTTTGCAGCACATTTATAGAACATCTAGAAATTCTAGCTACATAACAGATATATACATCTTCTAGTCATATAAGTCCTACTAATGCCATAACTTTGTCATTTATAGACGCCGCATTTAACCCTGGCATTTATAAACGTTTATAACTTTTAAAAAAGGAAATGCAGCTTACTAATCCTTGCAGAATTCGCTACTTTATATATATAAGTTAAAAATAACAACAAAGATAACTAAAATAATTATTATATACTGTAGTGTTCCTGGCGTAGGAATAAACAAGGTCATCAAACCTGCACCAAGAACAGCAATAAACACTTGAGAAAGACACGAGCAATATACGCTACAATTTCAGAAATATACGATCTTTTTTCCATAGGAATCAAATTTATAGAACATTGAGTCTCTAAAGAACATTAAGCTCAGTGAAAAAAATTTGCTGCTTCAGATGCACCAGTATTAAATTATTAAAAACCTAGCTTCAGGGTCTTCTTCATGTAGAGAGGGAAGTACGATAGTTGGCAATATACATATTAGCAATATATTCAGGATACTTAGGGTTACTTAATACTCAGCTTTGTTGATTTTTAGTAATCAAACATAAAGACCAATTCAACTCACTTATTAAAGATGTATATGGAAGATATCAAGAGCTTAGTACCACGAATGATGATACAGTTGCTGGTACATCAAAGCAGAGCGATAAAAGCGCAACTTTCATTCCTGATACAGTACGCAATTCAGATGCTGCTTTGGAAGAAGAGGAGCCGCAGGACGCAGAAGAAAAAGGCCAGAAACAGATTGCTTCTCTTGTTAGGTTAGAAAGATCTTCACCAACTGAAAATCGTTCGTTAATTTCAGAAGGTAATGCACAACAATTGGCCTCAACAGAGACTAATATGCACCCAGATTTGGAAGACACAGAGCTCAGTAGAACGCCGCAAAGGAGGAGCTGCAGTAGAGCCAAAAATATTGTATCGTATCACAGTCGCGAATATAAGGCTCTGGAATTGCTAAGTAAAGCAGTTTCAACAGCACTTCCTGTTGTTGAAAAGTTGCATGCAACGGTTTGCGGAACTAATCTTTCACTTTCAAGATCCAGTTCACCTGAAAAGCCTTTCAGAAAGATAGGAGAAGTTGGTAGCAACACCAGGAGCGGTGCTGACGCCTCGTTTTCGAAGGAGGGCCTTCGTAACCAGAAAGCATCGTTAATATCCCCAAAAGCTAGTCCTGCTGCTACGGGATTTACTAATGATGAGGATCAACGAGACGCCTTTGACCAAATGAAAGACGTGCAACGAACGTTTTGTGAAATGGAATCTCGCGATGAAGCTAACAGTCCAGTTACAATAATTATTGACTCAGATGAAGAGCTTGCCAATGAAAATGAACGCGTTGAAGGAGGTTGGCGTCACAGTACTCCATTTCAGGACCCTGTTAGTGACAAACCAGAAAACGCTGTACCGTCCGCATACATTCAATCTGCTTCGTCGATCAATAGCTTCAAGTCAAGAGACAGTCTTTTGTCTACAACTCCAACTAGCCATCGTAAAAGCTATAGCTTGAGAAGGCAGAGAAGAATGGCATCTACTCCGTGCATAAGTAATGAAGAGACCAAAGAAGATGGGGAGGATTCAAGAAGAGTTCGTAGCAAAGTGAAGAAGAACATATTGACATCAGGACAGAAGGAAAGCATGTTGAAGATAAATGAATCTACATCGAAGAAAGGCAACAGCAAATTCAAACAGAAACGTTGCAAGTCACAGAGAATAACATCGTTTTTCAGCAAGATTGATGACAAAGGAAAGGTGAAGAATGAGATTGAAGACTCTTCTTGCAATTCACTTCAATTGTTTGATACTTCTAGCTCTAGTGATTCTGATTTGGAATCATCAGCGATAATACTTGAAAAACTTTTCAGTGGCAACAAAAGCTCTTTTGCTGGTGATACTGACGTGAACGTTTCTTGTGCATCTGGTAGGTCTCCGCAGAGTAGAACGCCGAACACAGTGCAGAGTACAGCGAAGAGCAAAGCGCAGAATGCTGCGCATTGCACAACGCAGAACATATCAGAGAACGTAATGCAGAATGCAAATATCCATTCTGAGTTAGAAGAGCATGATAGTGATCAAGAATTTCTGTCTAGAACCCGACACTCGCCAAAGAAGAGAAGAGCCGTTATTGAATCTTCATCAAGCGAAGAAGAAGATTCTGATATAGAGAAATATAGACCAAGAAGTCATAGATCAAGGGAAAAAATCAATGAGTCAGACATAGATTTTTCACCAACTTATCAATCCTCTTCAAGGTCAACAACGAATTCTTCTGATTTGCTATACTCAACTGGAGTAGAGTCAAATGCTTCCAATGATTCCGAAAAATCATTTATGTTTTAGCCTACTTTTGTGGATATGCAAGCAGAATCGGTAGTACATCGGTTGTAGTTGTTTGTGGATGGTTAAAACAGGCACACCTGTATAAGAAAAGGAGAAGGAGGGCAAAAGTATGCTCAGAATACCAAATATATGGCTCTGTTGTCATAGCTCTTTTATCAATCTTTGTGGTGATAACAAGTTACTTCATCCAAAAGGTAATGAAGTGATTCTAATTTAAGCTCTGATCTAAGTTGACAATAAGTAGCACACTTGATTTGGAAGCCATATTCTATTTTTGGAAGTCATTTCAATATAAATCAACAAATCTGAATAAAGCATTGAAAAAGCGGTTAAATAAAAATGGGACACAATAATAAATCAATTTAAAAAAGAGAGATATAGTCCCAATGAGAATATTACAGGCACATCTCATCCCTTGTCCCTTTAGCGGGCGGCAGGGGAGCAGTGATCCCCACTGCTTCCGTGCTAAAAGCGTCTGTCAGTTTAGAATGGGTTTGAAATGTTCTGTTTCCTGACTTTGTTCAAAAGTGCCTATTTTGAGTCACTTTCCCCAAAATTGTTTTTTCTCTGAAAATTCTAAATTCAACCTATACAAATATTATAGTTTCCCAGAAATGTCATATCTGCTATCTTCTATGAAGTAAAGTAAAGGTAGTCCCGTATACTTTCGTACGTGGGGAGTGTCTGTTAGAGAGGACACTTATGCTGAGCCATCGGCATGTGAGGTAGGGTGGCAAGTTCCTTTCATCGCCGCCTTTATCTCCCCAGTGTTGCCACAGGGTGCCCATTCGCTGCTGGGTGAACAGTGAGCGAACATTCAGTCAGGGCATCGAGTCGGGCTCGAACCGAGGACCTTCCGCATGGGAAGCATGCGCTCTAACCACTATGCTACCTCGCTCATTATCTTCTATTAATATTTTTGATTTTTATGATTTTGCATTGTAGGTAAGGAATTACTAGAACTCCGTTAATGCCACTATAATGCTGCATAGAGAAGTTACTTTATCAAAATGTTCCTGCATTTTCCCCTATATAAGGAAATTTTCCGACTATTTACCTGGTTTTCCTAGTTTTCATTGGCATTCACAAATCCACCCGAATTTTCAAGGTCCTTTGGGTGCACTTTTAACCCTGATTGCAGTCCAGAACAAAATTCATTTTAAAATCGAACGAAAGTGTTCTCTTTGTTTATACTAAGCATTTGGAGCAAGTCCTTGTGATATCTACGCCATTTAGGGGTCAAGTTGTCTATGGAAATTTATTTTTCAACCTAAAGGCCCATAAGAAAAACCCCTCCTTTTTACTAGCTAAAATTGAGTTCCTTCATAGAAGGTCCTACAGGCAGAGGCACTCATTGACGCAATGCTTGGAGGGGTGCATAAACCCACTTTCTGGTTTCCGATGCTGACTTTTGAGAGATAATCTTTAGTCCGTGTAATAGTCTCTTAGGTTGCACCCTTGTTACGCTCAAATACATGCCCCTGCCTATAGGGTTAGATAGGGATACCCAAAGGGTAGTCCCTTTTTTATGTACATGTGTATCGTAATAGTTTGTAGAAATGCAATTTCTGTTCAAAACAGCTGAAGCTGAGCTTCCTTTTTAGTCAATAGCTGTTTCATTATATATTTTTGTACCAAGAATATTCCAGTAAAAACATATATCATTGTATTTAGAATTAAAATTAAAGTATATTTTTACGCATGCGTATTTCCTGTCCCACATGTATAGCGTTTGTCAATGTTTTAAGCTATTTATTGTTACCTGGTGCAGATTTTACCCGCTTGGATGATCCTCGCTGGTGCGGGGTACAGGCTTCAAACCTGTGGCCGATTAGCGTCGGAGTGGTTCGATTCCACCTTCTGAGCGTTGCTTTTATCACGAGGCGAGTTATGCTCCTCCCCACATACCACGCAGCGCCCTGACAACAAAACTTAAAAACAATGACTCTTACTTATCGTTTTTGGAGGTAGTGAACCCCACAGTCTCCAGACATGCATTCATTGAACCTTTCGTATTTGGAAAAGTGAAGTGTGCTTTTTTCTTCAAATTCGAAGCTTACGTATACTGTATCACACTCTTTGTTATAAGAACGCAAGGATGGAAATTGGCGGAATATTAAGAGCAAGATCGAGTCTGAAGAACTGTCGAAAACATATTTTTGGACAACGATGCATAAGTTTCACACTAACATATGGACATGATTTGTCCTTTCCGGCACTAGATACTGTGCTAAAATTGTCTATTTCTAATTTATTATAAACCTTTTTCAATAAAAACATTGATATGCAATAGGAACCATCTCGGATGTAACATTTGCCTAGCGGGCTCTCAATCAATCAAACCATCCAATGCCGTCGTGAAGATATATTGTCTTCCCTTGTATTTCTAAATTGCTTACATCCTATTAATTTGAGAACAAATTAAGACCAATTCAACTTCAAAATTGGGGGAAAATTAAGAACAGCCAGCTGAACCTCGATTTTACTGGTTCTTATATGAGTGTAGCGGACAAACTGGCCAAGCAGAGCGTAACGCCATGAATCATGCAAGTGGGGTGAACCAGACCACCGAAACCGTGAAACTGACTAACCGAACCCAGGTTAATAACCACTGATCTAAAAGCAGGAGCCACGCAGAAAAAGGGGACGAAATAATCCGTAGTCAATGTAGATCTTGTGTTATTGACTAACTAAACGAACATATATAAAGTAGAAATTAAAGATTCTGAACTTTTGATAATGTAAGCGACAAATGAGACAACCACGTTTCGTTTCTATGTCATTTGGGGATCAACTAGAGTATGGGATGATACAGAGTATAGCAGAGAAAGTGAAAGGGGTTGATATGGGAGATTTCTATTAAAGGGAATGAGGCTCTTGAGAATACAATCTATAATATTGTGAACGATATGAAATATTCAGAATTCCCCTAATGGGGCCTCATATGTAACTCATTACGCAAAAATTCTAAAACGAATGACATAGGAAATTTATGGACTCAAATACAAAGCAGAATTTACCCTGTGCACAGTTTAATCATAGAACCATCATATTTAGTGACGTAACGGAAACAGGTCCTTAGGAATGCAGTAAGATTGGGGCTCCATATTACTGATACACCAAATGATCCAAAAAGCTAATCTCTTCAAAGTTTAGGAGGGACCCCCTTAGTACCTCAAAAGCTTGGGGGCCCCTCGGGAATTGTCCTGACCCAAACCTAGGTCGGTTACGCCACCGGCCATGCCCCTGAAAGCTGATTATTGTAAGGAGGATGTAATCAGTTTCAGCATAGAGTCGGTTAAAGCGAGAGATTTTATGAAAAGTATAGCTGTTTCAGTTATTGATACCCTTAAGGGCTTATTTGACTTCTTGATACCGGCGGATTGATTTCGTACCTTGACTCACATAAAAACATTCGACCTGATCAATAGTTAGGCAAATTCACTCCTTAATTCATTTGTTTTTTCGCCAATAGTTTTAACATATTTTTAATAGCTTTACTTTGGTTGGGTAAATATTAATTTTGTTGTTCACAAATTTGTGTAGCAAAAAATTACCCAAATAAACATTTCTCTTCAGTCCCAACCTGAGGCATAAATAATGAACGGTGTCTAGCAACACTTGACCTTAACGATAGCAAGGGAAAATTCACTCATTAATTCATATCCTTTTTCACCAATACTTAATGTTTTTTATCATTTATTGAATCTAAAAATTATGCCTCTGCAAGAAAATCTTCCAAGTTTTCCACATCAAAATACTACAGCGCCGGTATTTAATCACCTGACTCAACCACATAGAACGAAGGAAAAGCGGATTGAAAAGGGGTTGCTCTGCTAGTATATTCTTTAAAAGTCTATAAAACTATTGTTGAGTATCCTTGCCATGGCCTCGATCGACCTCGCTTACAAGAACCCATTTGTCGACATCAACCTCTTTCCATAATGTTACCTAAAACGAGATTCAAATAGACAGCTAGTAAGCTTTAATTGATGCCAAGTATTTAAGGCCAGGTATCTGAAAACGCAAAAAGGATGACAGTATCGAATTGATAGCTGCATTTCGTGTTCACATAACAATTGCAGGAGGGTAGTAAAGGAAAAGCTCAGGGGCGGTGTCAGGGGAGGGATAGGGGGCTTAGCTCCCCATAGGAACATGGTAGCCCCCCGTTGGAAGGTAAAAAGTTATTTTTTTGGCATATTTACTACCCTGGTAACCGTACTTTAGCCCCCCATGTCGCAAGAGCCAGCCCCCCATCGGAAAATTCCTGGAGCCAGCCCTGGAAAGGCTACATCCTCAGTAGCCAGCACCATTTGATAATCAGGATTTTCACATGCTGCCATTACTACATAGGCAATTGTATACTGAAAACCTGAAAATTTATACTGAATACCGAACTCGGACCAAACAACTAGCCCACAAGCACGTCTTAGCATGTAGCATAATAAATGGGAATAGCAAAGACAAGGGTATAGTTTCATACCTTGTTGTCAGCACCTGATACTGCAAGAATATTTCCAGTTATCGACCAACTAACATGCCATACAACATCGTTAAATTTTTGTAAAATATGTGGTATCCATTTTCCACCTTCCTCCTCATTCTTTCGCCAGATAATAACCTTGCAGTCCTAGGGATTGAAAAAAACAGGTTAATTTTACCTTGCTGGTGTACCAACACCATCAAAATAACATTAATAGATATCTCAGGAATTCCAAAACCCATACTAAAAGTGGCTGTTCTAATCATGTACGTAGGAACCGGGGGGGCACAATGGGCGAGTGTTCTCCCAATTTTCAAAGACTCGAGCAAAGTGTCCCCTTTTCATGTAACTTGGTTGCCCTCCTCGAAAACTTTGAAGGTGCAAAAATAGACAGAAAAATACACATTGCCCGCGGTTTTAGAAGGGCCCCATTGACACTATACCGGCTTCTATCGTCGCGTTGCGTCATAGAATGATCTCTGTCGGATAGGGCGATCGTTTAGACTATACAGGATAGCGTTACAACAATACGGCGTGATTTTCATATCACCTACAGAGCGAAGTGACTTTCCCTCTAATTTGTGGAGCGTCTTCTACCGGATAGCTCTGGCATGGAGTATATGGTATCCACTATCTGATAGAAAAATCGCGGCACGACGATAGCTATCCGGTATTGTGTAAACGTGGCCAAGATCAAAGTTTCAAAATTTCCCGGGGGAGCATGTACCTGGACCGCATAGCTGTTTTACACTTAGGGACTGGGGGAATGTTAACCCTTTTTCATCATGAAAACATGTTTTGTTGTGTCATCAAGTGTTTTACCCCCCGCCCCATAAAAAGTTCTCAATCTCACTTCCAGAAGTGTCCTAAATCCATGTGCCCCCCACTTTTATAATGCTTCCTACGTTCCTGGTTCTAATACATGTAGTCTTTTTCTTTCTCTTCCGCTACACCACTGACGGGGCCTAGGACTGACGTTGAGGGTCAGTTGTTTAAGAGGTGATTGGGATAGCTAAATCAATACACTCTGCTGGCCCCCAACAGTTACTAGACAGATCTGTAGCGTGAGCCATTGAGTCTGCTCATTATCACCATCATCAGCATCATTATCATGATCATCATTATCATGATGATGATCATCATCATCATCACCATCATAATCATGATGATGATCATCATCATCAACAGTGTCAAGCATCAGTATCAAAATTTTCAATATTGATAATTTCCAAAAATTTCAGGTCCTAATTGCTGAAGAACTTCTCAGAGCCAAACAATTTCATTTTTATACAAAAACTTACCAAAGAACAGCTAGCTATAGTGCTTATAGGAAGTCCGATGTTTGGCGCCCACGCAACGTCACGAACCCAGTCGCTGTGGGCATCAAGGGTTTCTTCTTCTACCCATGTTGCATCTTGTTCGCTATGAAGTAAAAATTCAATCGAATAGAAATCTGCCAAAGGGTTTGTGCTGTGGTGAGTAGATAAAATTTTGGTACATTCCAAGGAGTTTTCAATGACCAAGAAATAATTTCTAAGGAGTGTGTCTTGCTTATGTCTTTGACAAAAGGCAAGCCATCTTAAAAATAAATCTGGCACTGAAAATCCTCTCCCTCAAGAATACCCACAGTATCTACAAAATAAGGAGTTTTTCCTAAAAAGCACTAATTTAAGGAGCTTTTAAACGCCCTTGACAACTTAAATTAATCTAATGAGCTTTTAAGGAGTAGCATGAATCCTGCTATTAACTTCAGGAATTCTACCCCCACAGACGTATGGCAACCCCTATTACAGTACGCTTTGCATGTGGTCTTAAGACTACCATGCAGAAGCTTTCAGTTTTCTTTCTCTACGTTTGCAGTCAGTAGAAAATCAAATAATATAATCTTGCACTGCTAACAGCGGTAAAAGGAGCCTGGGAAAAGATATTATCGGTAGTAAATACATAAGAAATATATCTACCTGTAGGCCCAAATCTTAACAAGATTGTCGCACCCTCCTGAAACAAATCGTTTGATTGGTGCTGGTTCTCGTGATGATGCTGAGCCCTGAAAAATCCATGATAACGTTAAATGCGCAATGTACCAAATGCCGATACATCGCACGGTTTTTGAACGATTCCATATCGAAAACATTCGGCATATACCGTAAATTCTCCATTAAGCCCCCCGGGGGGCTTGTTAATTTCGGGGGCTCTAGAGGGAGGGCTTAAAAGAGAGGGGGCTTAAGAAAATTCTTGAAAATTTTCAATATTTAACTAAGTATTTGCTGTTTGAAAATAGAGAATAATATTCATATTGTTTAGTTTAATCATTATTAATTTAAATAGTTTGTTGGTACTACAGAACTTTACCACAGCAAGAAAAAGCGGAAACATTCTTTTGACATACTTAAAAACTTTTTTCGTCCGACACTCGGACGAACGAAAAAACGGACGAAAAGTGTCAGATAACAAAAGCTTTTAAGTATGTTAAAAGAATGTTGCCGCTTTTTCGTGCTGTGGTAAAAATCATTAATTCACAGCAAGACAAACAAAACTGAAAATTGTGTTGTAACCGTTGATATAGAACATTTTTATCTGCATTTATATTTTTTATCTGTTAATGAACGATTTTGATTCCTGATAGGTCAAGAAGTATTGTTTACGGAGCGTGATTAAGCTTAGTTTACTTACTTCTATGAAGCTTACGTACACTTGGTAGTATTCAATATTTTCTAGGGGGGAACTTAATGGAGAAGGGGGCGTAATAAACTTTGTGTTCCAAAAAGGGGGGCTTATTGGAGAGGGGGGCTAATAAGAAAATTTACAGTATCAATAAAGTGCTACAGATGGCATTAAGCACTAACAGTTTCATGCAATTTGTTGTGAATGTGACAATAAAGTTCATTACAATTGGCTCCTTTGCAGTGGGTATCAATATCATACATAGAGGTGGAAGTTGCACTTTAAAATTACACAGCTTGACACTACTGTATACCAATGTATACGAACCGTGAAGATATTTGTAGGTGAGATTCCTGGTGCCCAGCTCACAGCATTGCAACCAATCTAAGGACCATCACAGTATGTTATACAAAATAATATATTGAAAATACCCATTCTATCTCACATACTACAATAGTTCATGAATTTAGCAAAGAGCTAATGTATACATCTCATACATTCTTTTTGAAGAAAATCACTCTTTTGCATAAGCCTGACTTGTCTGACATCATCTGTAGTGTTCATGATGCATACTTGAAGACAATGACATTTTATTGTTGTTACAATGAACTTGTGCCCAGGACACTTGAGAGTGGTATGCTTTCTTCCCTATTATTCACTTGTGAAATTGATTGCTTATGATAAGTGTGCAAAAGAGTGTTTCCTTATTCATTGTTTTATCTTCTAAATCCTGCATACCCGGAGACACTAAATCACCGTGGAGTGGAGCCGAGATATTCTTACGATTGACTTAACTTTTACTTGCAAGAGTTGATGAAAATGAGTTGTGCCATTGTTACAAATCTATCAAGTCTGAATTTATCTTATATCATAAACACTTCAACTGAGAATGAGGTAATGCTAATTTCCAGCAGGTAAAAAAACTTGAATTTGGAAGACAGAAGGTAAGGTAACAGAAGCCTCTGGCAAAACAGAAGTACAAACAATATTCGAATAGGCCAATAAACAGTCTTACTGAGTGAGCATTGGGTATTTTTTGTATTGACCAATTGCCATCACCTATTAAATAAAAGAACAGCAGTAATGTAATTTCAGAGCTGACCTCAAATTATATGAAAGTGAAGCAGCAACTACATGAGTCAAGAACTCGGTACTTATTCCTATATAAATCAAGCTACAAGTGTCAGGATGATCTGAGATTTTTAACAACAGTTTCTGTGGGTGCTACTCTCAGTTTAAAGGGAAAATAGGGTAAAAAGTCAACTGCAATTATCATAAATCCTCGAATTAGTCCCTGGGGACTTATTCATTATTTTGATTTTTGCATGGGGGCTCATTTGAAGGGGGGCTTTAAAATTCTTCTTGCTACTTGGTCATATTCCAGGTGAACTTTTTCTGCTAGTAAACTATTTATTCAATGCTACACATAAAAGCAATAGGATGTTTTTTTAAAGAACAGGCAAATTTCCATTAATTAATGGCTGCTTTTTCTTTCCTAGCTCCATAAAGCACTAACAGACTCTCAAATAGGTATAGTCACATGCTTGGGTGGGGGTTTATTTGTGGGGGGCTTATTAACAATTTGCAGCTTTAGGGTGGGGGCTTTTTTGAAGGGGAGTTGATTTGAGGGGGCTCATTTGAGGATTTATGGTACTTAATTGCATAAAACAGCTCATTGAGTAACATGACATGAAAAAGTTGGCAAGAAATGTCTGAGAAATAGAGACTTTTACTCATCTTTACCTACCCTTACATAAAATCCACTAACTGCTTACCCTAAGATTCTAAAAACCAAGCCAAAAGATCTCTTTTCACAATAGACTACTATAGCATATGGAATTTTGTACATATAACAATGCTCATCCATACAAACCATTAGTAGATAAGACAGAGACAGCACCATCAGATGCACCACATGCTAGAATCAATCCATATTCATGGGGTGCCCAACTGATTGAGTTCACTGCAAAAGTAACAATGTAAAAAAAAAATAAGTACCATAATAAAAAGACTCATATCAAGAACCTCATACTTCTATTGTTTTAACAATAACAGTTTAACAGTAAGAATAGGTTTAAGTGGAGCCCTGGAACAGAAGAAAATTATTTCAAGGAATTAGTATAACAGAGTGTTTTGAGCCAATGATTTCCAGCACATTAATCATGCAATCTAAACAGTAAAGTTCTTGCTCATTTCAAGATCAATAAAGGACTTTTCAGTATGTAATGACAGGGAGATGCCTTAGGGCCTATAATAATGCTCCGACAAAGGGAAAACATAGAAAAAGGTTAAGTGGACGGAGAGATAAGTTCAAGTGTTTTGATGGTAGATGTGAAGGGTGATAAGCTGTAGGTTTTTGGGGAAAGCAGGGGAATGCAATGTGTTTCATAGTTGAGAAGTTCTTGGAATGAAAAATGATTTGTGAGCTAAAGTTTGTGGATTAGGTAGTGTAACTTGGAAAGGGTGAGATTGGGTAGAGCTTCTGGTTGTTCCAACATGCCTCACTGGAGCAGGAATGATATTCTTGATCTCCAGAGAGCAATGTCAATGAAAATATTGGTAGAAAATGGAAAGATTTACAACTGGATGATGGGAGAGAGACTGGAGAGAATTGGTGAGGTTTTGATTGTTGATGATATGGATTGCTTTAGATTGGACTTTATTGAGGAGATGGAGTGAAAATTTAGGAGCACCACCCCAGATATGGGAGCAGTCCTCAAGAGAAGGTCAAATCTGATATTTGTATATAGTTAACAGCTGACGGGTTAGAAATAGCCACAGGCTCTAGAAAGAAAGCCAAGTTTCTGAGATGCTCACTGGCAGACAAAAAATAATAAAAATCTTTACATATTCAACACTAAATGAACGTACACATGCTACCACTTGGTGAACAACACACTATGACCATAAATTAGATAGAGGTAGGGTACCATACATATTTGTGCCTAGGGGGTAATCAGCACACCAACGTAAGTGTCTGGTACCTCTTCTCATTGCTTTGAGCTTTAAGTTAAGATTCAAAGTGTGCCTTGAACCTATAGCTCTTGCACTTCAAATAGAACTCAACCCACTTTTCTACTCACTCATATCTGTAAATTACATAAGGCCATTATAGTATGAAAATATATGAATACAAATTCAATAATAAGCTCACCAGATGAGTCATGATGTACAGATTCATATAGCTTTACCCAGTCATTTCCTTGTTCTTTCCAAATTATAACCTAGTGAGATAAAACTTTGCGACATGAGAAAGTCATAAAATCAATAACTGTGATGCAGCTACTGCTTTGAGTAGGAATTTGAGCTACCAACAAGGCAGAAAGATTTAACAGGAATGAGAAAATTATGCATAAAAACAACTAGAACAGCTAAAAAAAGTTGCAAAATGAGTTTGTGGTTGTTTGAGTGGGAGGTAGCCAATTGTAACAAAATGTAGCAGATAAAAAACAAGAAATGGTAATTGGCAAGGAACTATCGAACAGGAGAGAATGTTGGCCACTTGTAAGTACTCTTCTACAAGCATGCAAAATAAACAGTAAGCCAAGAGTAACTACAATGTTAATAATAATGTTGATGCCAATTGCATTTTCTTTTCTTTGCTATCTAACTGCCACTGGATGCTGAATAGTAAAGGTGCTATACAAGAAGAATGAATCTGGTCCTAAAGCAGACTTGTCTTCTTTGATACACCCAGAGATCGGTACCTCTCCAGCTTCCTTAAGTACATAAACAGGAAATGAGAGATATCATATAGCTAAATAGAAGTGCTCATACCTTTCTATCATATGAGCATGATGCTAATAAATTACCAAACATTGGATGTGCCCAAGCAACCTGCCACACAGGTCCATCATGTCTACAAGTAAAATTTGGCAAATTAGAACTAGTTATTTCTAATACACATCCCTCTTCAATAGTAAGAATATCATATTAATTAGAAAACTAGCTGAAAATGTATGAAAATAATGTCTAAACCAATGTTTTTATGTCTAATACTGCACACTACATGAAAAAAACAAGTTACAAAAGTGATACAGCAGGGAGTATGCTCTGTCATAACAGCCCTGCAGCCTACACATATAAGGAATCATTCACCCTCTACTCAACGCCTCAAATGGGGAGGGAGGGCATTTTTACCTTTGTTTGAGCAGTGTTTGATCAGCTTTTGGGAGATATCACATTCTTCTCATGCACATGGAGCAAGTAAGTATAAAATATCATACATTACAGTTTCATGACTGCTATATAATAAAAATCAAAACAATAATGAGTCAAAATCAATGATAAGTTAGGAGGCACTGCTAAGAATTTTTTCTCAATTTCTGGCTCATTTGATATTAGGTTAGACCGTAGACTCAAAGAAGCACAGATCTTTCAGGTATAACTCATTCAATGCACTCTATGCCTATAAACTCCTATATCAACCGATAACTAATCTTTATCTCTCTGCAACAACAACTACTAAGAAATAAGGTATATTTACATGCAAAATGACTAAGTCATAATTTTAGCTGTCCAATCAAAAACAAGAATAGCAGGATGGGCCTATTCACAAAACTAAAATTAAAAAAATACTATGTAGTTACAATCAACTTGCGAATACTATATGATCCTACAATGAGCCTCTGTATCTTGATTTGAGTAAGAGTTTTTATTTACATCGTAATTAAAAACAATTGAAAGGAAAATATTTATATGACAACAAAAACTAGCTGTTCCACCAAAATAGAATGAATAAAGGCAACTAATGATGGCTAAATTCAATGCTCTACTCATACTAACGATTCTACTATAGTGGCTTTGCGTGATTCCCGATTACATTAATTAGTAACTAATGCAAGTAATAAAAACATACCCATGAAGGTTGGCTGTCAACCTTTGATTGTTTCCAACAACTTCATATACTTTAACACTTCTATCTGAAGAACATGTTGCTAGTCTCTTACCATAATAATCCATTTGAGCATCATGCTGAAATGAGCAGGAATTAGTCAATCTCAACCCACTACTTCTGTAGCAAATTTTTTAATATTCCCATTATTATTGAAGAACCATGTATTACAAAGCATTTATGTTAGAGTACATGAGATTTTTCTATACTTACAAGTAAAAAGATATCTAGCACAATCTTGCAATAATAATGAAACTTGTCAATACAAAATTTTTTGGAATTGGGAAGAGGCTTCATTAATTTTTTCCACCATAAAAAGAATGAAGCAATTAAGAAGTCAGAATTAGAAAAAGAAAGTGAAATCTACAATCAAGATATATAAGTATGAAAAATAAAACAAGAAATGAGGATATAATGTTTGGTTTGATGCTATAGATATTCTCCTGTGTTTCATCTAATTGACTTCAAGTCATGGCAAAACTTTGCATTGATTGAGAAAATTTTATTCTCCACCATTATTGTTGGAAATCATACTCTCCTTTTAATCTGACAAAATAGCATAGAGGAACTGTTTTCTAGTGAGCTAAATTCTTTACAATTATATATCATGATGGGAAATATCACCCTTAAAATTAGAAGTTTTCTTCATCTCATTTTTAGCTCAAGCAATTGCAGCACAAAATTGAAGATATCACGACCTGACACAGATTGAAAATTGAGCAATAAATACTGAATAAATGTACTCACGATCATATCTTCATGGTCTGTGTTGACCGTTGATATCACAGAGACCTTCATTGTTGAAAAATAAAATAATCATTCACTTTGTAAGATGTAAGAAATAATTTATGAACAAAAACACCTCCCAAACAATTGCTTTCAGAAGCGGCCTAAGTCCAATACTCGAGGTATTCCGGTATAGAAGCCAACAAGATATGCTCTATTTACGCAGCATGATAAAAGAATCAATAAATTCTATTGAATTATAGTCATGACAGACGTATCCTTTTGTATTTAACAATAGGAATAAATAATTGATTCCAATGCGATACTTACAGCCATGTTGGTGGATTGAACGTGGCAAAAAAGTGTCTCGTTTGGGTAAGTTTCAATCGGTGCGGTTCTACATGAAATAGTAGAAAGTCCTCCGCAGAATAATAAATGAAGAAGAGGCAAGAAGATGGAGTGAAGCCTTTGGAAAACCTCAGTTGACCTGCTTGGTGCAAGAACTGAAAGGTATTGCGTAACTGTTGCGAGATGGCAGAATCATCAGATGAATGGGAAGAAGAGGTTGACTTTATACTTCTTGCTTGATCTTGCAGTAAATCTGCACTTTTCCTCAGTGATGATTTCTAAAAATGTTAACAAGGGGGGCTCTAGATACTTCATAAAATGAGTTTGTCATAGCTGATGGCACACCCGTATTTTTAAAAATGCAGATAGGATACTTTATTTTAAGCATAGTTTCATGTAACCAACAGTTAGGTAGGTCTCAATAACCATGCTACATGCAATAGAAGCCTCTTTTGAAGCAAGGTAAATCTACATGGAAAAGCAAAGTCAATACAAAAATAATAAGGGAGACTCCACCCCTTGAGTCTCCCCTAAATATCAGCACTGCTTGCCCTGTTTTGGTCTAGTGAAACTTGCTGTAATCTTGACTGCAAATATTGCACCCTAAGACTCTAGATATTTTTGTAAAACTCATATGCAATGCTGGCTCAATATATTTGGCTCTTCAAAGCATTGAATACTAGCTTTTTGTGTCAAAGCAGATGCTGATCAAAATATGATCACTACTTTCAATTTGTTATTTTTGTTGAAACATCAGCACTGGTTTGATTAACTTCATAGATATGTTGATATATTTGAAATGCTGTAGCTCCTGGTTCAAGACTTTTTTCTAGCTAAGTAATAGTATCTTTTAATAATACTTTACTGAAAATTTAAATTCCTTTCAAAATGTTTTCAAGGAACAATTTGTTTTGGTTGAGTTAAAAGGCCTTCTGGAAATTGATGATCTGAAGGATTGCACCACTGATAATTCATATGTTTGGGTAAGTGTGGAGGTCTAAAATGAATTTCAACTTCTGTTCCAGTGTTGGAAGTTAGTGGCTACTATTCAGGGGAGGGGGGATGAGGCACGTTGGACCAAGGTACCATTGAATCATTGACCATAGGCTAGTTGTATGTTATTTCAATTAGAAAACTGCTTTTTGCCTCATCCTCAATATTCTTATAAACCTATTCTTCTGAAAATAATGTGGTTTGAGCTAATACTTGGAAAATTATAAATTACCCATGAATTTCAGCACCCATGCCTCCCTGATTTGTCTAATACATTGCCACTGCTGGAAGTGCTGCTTATTGTATTTATGCAGCCAGCAAATGCTAACTTTGTATTATAAATTCTCAATTTCCAGATCTATTATGAGTTACATTTTTTAATCCTAGGGAGCAGACACAGACAATCCAATTCTGAAATTAAACAGATATGTTTTCTCTGGGGAATATGATGGTAATGTTCCTTGATTCATTTTAGTACACACACAGGAATAAGCACGCACAAGGATGAGTGAATATTTGTACAGGACAGGGGTATCAAAACTATGGTCCATGAACCAAATGTGGTCCACCATTTAGTTATTACTGGCCCATATAAAATTCTGACAATGTAGTTTTATATCATATATGTCTGTATATATTGTCAATTTTGGCAAGCATTGAAGAAAAGTGTGATAATGATAAGTCCAAAGCACAGCATCATGGCTACCATTGAAGGCAATGTTATTGACATGTACATAGACCAGCTAGAATCCACACAGTATTAGCATATCACTGTGCTACTTATAGTGTGTAGTCTGCCCCATTGTTTATTGTTCAGTATTTGGCCCTTTCTGCAAAACATTTTGACACCCCTGGTATAGGATTTCTCTTGGAACTATTTATTTGTTGAGTTCTTCACATTGAAGTTTCACAGAATATGTTATTTGCTGTAGATACTCTTGGAACAGCTGTCTTCTTTGAGGAAACAGGTAGAAATCTTAGTTTTTTATTTCATTTAAGGTTATGCTCAATATACTGGGGGTGAATCCCTTTCTCTGCTCCTAGATTTTGACCCTTTTCATTAAAAAAAATACCGACAGGTGATTTTAGATGTAAGAGGAAAGTGAATAGTTTTATTATTTATTAATACTGGATATAAATGATAAGGTATTGGCTTGTTGAGAATGCTGTCAAAATAATTGCCAAGACATGTTCTATATACAAGTCATGTGTGAGACCACAACTTGATTATGGTGATGTCATTCATGATATCCCCAGCAGAACATACGACCTCTTTTGCAGCAGTTATTTGTCAAGCTGGATGGAAAAGCTTGAAGCAGTTGAATATGCCACTGCTTTAGTTACCACTGGTGCTTGGTGGAGAATTTCTTGTGAAAACTTTATAATGAGCTTGGATGAGAATCCCTTGATATCCAAAGATGGTGTAGATGTTTAACTTTATTTTCTTAAATAACCAATAACCTTACACCTGATTACACAAGAGATCCAATCCCAGCTCTTCGCTAGTCTAAATACTCACTTTGTAACCAGAATGTCATTGGAAACATAAGACCTAGAATGGAGAGTTCTAAATCCAGTTTCTATCTATCCTGTTGGATGGAATGGAAATAATTAGACCACTTAATCAAGGCCTCACCCACCATTGCAAATTTTAAAGCAAATAGGATTTCCCCAAAATTGTTGGTCCATTTAGTACCATTTTTTCATTATTGGAAAATATTGTTATTGTCCACTGAATATGACATTGATATTGCACCCAGTGGTATCATCTTTTTAGTATCAATGTTTGTATTGATTAAGTGCATACAAAAAATGTTTGATCAATCAACTTGACTCTCTGTTTAGGAGCAGACCCTAGTTATTTTTGACTAATTTCTTTATCATTTAGAGAAAAATGGAGAGAAACACTTAGAATACAAATGTCATACAACACGCAAGCTGGAAACAGTAAGATCACATTTGGAACCTATTGCAAATGGTATGTGGCCAGGGGATCCCTGTGCCTGAATATTTGCATCCTTTTATCTGAATATGTGAGCATGTCTTATCCAAATTTCTGCCAAAAGTTATGAAATTTTTGTATGATATTAGTTGTAAAGTTTTAGGTACATTTGCATGTGGATAGAATGACATGTAGAGGGCTATTTTGGGTTGTCATTTGCTGTAGCTGTTTCCATATGTGGAAATGCTACAAAAAGGGACAATTCCACATTCCTCAAGGAGAGTTCCTCCTAAAGAATTCCCCTTAACACAAAGTGCTTCTGTGATTATTGAGTTGCTAATCTTTGTGTAGTTATTTGTTGCTGTAAATTGTATATAGTGGAATTTAAAATAAATTGAATTGATGTTCAAAACAAGCAATCATTTCATTATTAGTTGCTTCATAATTCACATAGTATGATAAGAAAGACAGCAAATAAGAGGAGGAAAATGTCTATTGGTACCAAATAGAATAATGAAGCTATGTTTCCATTAACTATAGGTGATAGAGATCATAAGAAGGACTGCTTTTTAACTAATACAGCTGTAATTAGAACTAAGCTACTGATTTCTACCTCACGTTCTCAATTTTATGCCTACTGATAATCAGGAGTGGACTGACCACTTGAGCTATGTAATATATTTTATGGAAGATAGCAAAAGAAAAACTATGCACTCTAACAGAACCAATATTTAGATGTATAACAGAAGTGTCAGTGTACACAAGTTTGAGGCTTTGCTGTTTTTGCAGACTTTTCCAATGCCAGATGCTACTGCCATTTTCAAAGGAAGAGTTTGGGGACATGTTATCCTTTGCCCCCCAATTGTCCCTCCCACTGTATATCATGCTATCCTGTCAGTGTTTTTTTGTGGTGCTAAATTTTTTTGTCTTCATTGTTGACATATTTGCATCAACTTTTCTTCAGCACAGGGTTTGGTACAGGGGGGACTGGCTGGTCAGGCTATTTGGGTGTAGAAGATAACTGCTTGAAGGGCTGGCTGCATGAGGTGGAGAAAACATTAAAATCCCGAATGTGGAGGAATTCCCAATTCATGTATGAAAGAACTGACATCCAAACTGCAGATTTATTAGAAATCTGCAGCCTTTTCTGATATTGCTGCCCACTGATAAACAGTGTCTAGAATTCATGGGCTGGCTCAGTCACACTGTGCCAGGGCCAAACAATTTAGCCAGCCAGCCCCTGCTACTAATATAAAGCACCTGCATGTTCAACAACATCTCCCTTCCTTCCTACAGAAAAACCTTCAATGGATGATGCCTCTGCAAAGCAAGATTTGCACAACAAAGCTGTGAAGGAGCCTAGTAGTCAAGGAAACAAACAAGAGTGAATTCTTGTATTAAAGCAGGGTATTTACAAAGGACAGTCTTGAAATGAGTTCAAAATTTTGGCTAAGAGAACATATTTGTATAGATTCTGCCCAAGAATAAAAAGTGCATCAGTTTCATTCAACTGGAATATGGAAATCTGGTTGATTCACATGCCTTTTGAAGAGTATCTCTAAGTATGATCCAACACTGGAGAATATCCAACTGCAAATTTTTTTTTGAGGGAAGTGCATATGGAAGGTGCTTGTTGGGAACATAATTATACCCTATCAACATATGACATTGTAGCCACTGCATTGTGTACGCTATTTGGCTTATGTGTATATTTATGTACACATCTATTATTGTAATTTAATAAGTTGAAGATAGAACTATTGCTAGCATATTTGACCAGGGTATGCAAAGCCAGATCTTGCTTATTTGTCATATTTCTCTTGTAGTCCTAAGGTAATTATTATCAAATTTGCCACATTGTCAACAAAATAGGGATGACTTCTGATGTTTATTTAAAGCAGAAAAGTTGTTTCTAGATTATGTAAGAGAAAGCAATTATGTAGAAATTTGTGACATTCTCTGTGGCACCCTAAGCTCCACATAGAGACCCTCCTGGCTGAGTAAATAACTATTACTTACTACTTAAAAAACTGAATATATAAAAAGTTGTAAAAAAGTAATTTGATACAAATGTGCCAATTGAGTATTATATGTTTCTGCAAGGGAAATGGTAGGAAGTTTCAGAACACTATGTATTTTTAGATGGTTTGGAATCTTGTTGCTACAGATAGTTGCCAAACCATTTCAGACTTGATTTTCATGTCTCTCAACATAGAGTGTTGCTCCAATTCAGTGGATTTTGTTTGAGCAATTCCCTATCTTTGTAATTTTCTTGCTCCCTTTGTCTCCTTCTTTCCTCAGCTCTTGCCTCTATCAACTGAGAAGTAGAAATTGAATGCTACTCAGTGGCTACTAAAATTATTAAATTTTAGTGCAAACTTGGTAATCTTTCAAAATGGTATGAAAAAGAGAGCCTAGATGGAAGATTCTATGCAGGAGACTAGAATGAAGGATGATTGGTGGAAAGAACAATTACCAAAGTAGTATTGCTCTTAAATAATAAAAAGAAATATAGAAATACTTAAAGTACTGTCACATTTTTACTTGTATAAAACAATTACATGCACAATTACAACTTATTGACATACAATCAAACTCCTAAGAATGACAATTGAAAAAGAACAGTAACCATTCTGTTTTATAGATGAGGTACCTAACTCTCATTTAGATAACCTCATGCTACTGCCTGTTTAGCATCATGTCAAAAATTCTCTGTAATTTGGGTTTATCATTAATGATAAGTGTGTAACATTTTGTGGTACCAGGGTGATGGATACACCTCAGTGCCTGGAGGCATCCTTATGCCTATGCCTAACTTAGACTTGAAAGCTAACGGAACATCCAACACAACACAAAATATACTAGCTAATATAACACCACTTTGCTACAAGTGACAAACCTGTTTATTTCCATCTCTAAACTGTGTTAAATAGGATGCTTTCTTCATCTGTTCTTTCCTATCATTTTCTAAACATTCTTTGTCAAAAGCAACAGCAGTTTCACTTTCCTTTACTTTTTCTTTCAATGTCATCTTTGCAGATTCTTCTTTCTGGTGAATTTGTTTCAGTAGGCATTCTCGTTGCTCTCTCCTTTTAGGGAGATAGAGAAGTTTTTAGGGAGTTGAATGCTAATCATTACAGTTTATCCTTGACTGTAACATTCATAGTCATGTATACTATATGTCAGAATGGGCTATTCCCTGAAACTACCAAGGATACTAGCCAGCATATTGTACTATCTTATAGCAGCACTTCTTGGAAAACGCAGCTGGATTATGAACTTCAATAGAAGAGCCACAACAAAAAACACTGAAATCTTGTCTTTCTATTTAATGCAACATTTCCAGAGTTCAAGATGACATACCAATTCTAAACTGAAATACCAATTTTAAAACATAACCAATGAAGACATAAATCAATGGTTGTGTCTTTAATGGTTATGCCTTCCAATTGGTATGTCATCTTAAAAGTGGTATGTCATCTTGAACTCTGGAAATGTCACATTAAATAGCAAGAAAAGGTCTCAGTATATCTTATAGCAGATGAGAAGACTGAAAATAAGGGAACTATATGAAGGAAAAAGCAAGCCAATACTTCCACTGAGTGGATATGACACTTGGTTTTAGAATGTATTATTACCAAAATAAGTTATACTGCAGAGCAGTTCATAATCAAATGATTCATAATAAAAACTTTAATTGCAAATATGTACCTAAGTGGATCTAATTTCCTCTCTGTATAGTTTCTGCCTGTATTACCTAGTACCTAACAGAACTTCTTGCCTACTTAACGCAGGCATGTATCTAGAGGGAAAACAAAGGGACAATGTCCTCCAAATGAGAATTCTGTGTTGCTCTCAAGCAGAATTATTGAATTGGAGATTTAAGTAATGAAATGAGGTTTTTAACCCCCAAACTGATGGCAAAGGCAAGTTTTGTCCGTCCAGGGCACTTTCACCTACTACATGCTTGACTTGAAAGTCTCCCACCCCTTGGAACGAACTAAGGAAATTGCTACGTACATAAATGGCAATAAAAAACTGTCCTGTATTGACTGGTATTACCTTTGCTCCTCTTTCTCTTGTGGTGAACCATACATTGACACTGCATATGTATTTAGCTGCTTTGATCTCATTGCACGTTTCTTTTCTGATCTCTTTTTTTCCGCCTCATACTGGGGATCAACTGCTTCTGTCGACTTTGAATCTCCTACTTTGATAGGTGACGCTGGCTTCAAATCGTCAGGGGTTTTTCTTTCCAGTTTGCTGCTTGATGCAGACGATGACTTCGAGCCCCTAGAAGTTCTGGTGGGTGTCGCCATTTTCCCTATGTCCGGCCCTGAGAGTCTTTGCAAGAAACCCAAAGACCATAAAACCATGTGAATCTTTAAGCTATTTCATTTAACAGAGCGAATCGCTCTTTTTATCTGTTGCTGATGTCGCACGGAAGAGATTGTTCATTTAAAGCCTATGTTCAGGTATGTAATGGCTTCTTGTTCCAGATGGCTTCGTGGTAGCCAGGGGTAACGGAAATCTCGTTCCGATGAACAACTTGCTGAAAACGAGTCTATGGAACAGCAATGGCGGTGAGCGTGGACGCCTACAGCTGTCGCTGAACTGATGTTGTTCGTTACTTATCTTGGATAGTACAAATTTTATACATATATCTATATACAGCAGCAAGTATGGGGAATGGAGAATCAACAGCAAAGAGAATATCCATGCAGAGGACAGAGGATGGAACTGTGCAGGTGGAAAGAGTATTTCTTAAATACTATGTTATCGGGGTGGTCCTTGCAGTAAAGTGAAATCCATGAAACAGACGCTAATGCCCCCATCAATCATATGATCTCAAGGCGTAAATTAGATGTAATGGTAGAGATAATAACAAAGATTACTTCTCAATGTAATTTTTCCAGCCGGAATAGGAATGGGGGATAGTTCTGGACTTTCTTGAGAGTTTCATATCTACCATTATGGATTCTTCGTCTGAAAAGATCGTATTACTGCAGATCGATAGTTCGTGAGAAGAATACGCAATCTTCTCCCTTTTCTTTTGTGTTCGTGTGATGAAGGAAAGGAATGAAGATCACACTAGCATAGCAGGCATTGTGGTGTTGTTTGGAAGAATGGATAACGCTTTCAGTGGCTGCTATATTCTTCTATATGTAGAACCTATATTTTAAAGCTTTTCCATTTCCTGCAGCTTCAATTCATTCATTCTTGATGCAAATAGTTTAGTGTCATTAGTGTTTAGCCTAGTGCTAATTTTTTGGCTTTATCATTATTGCCATGAATTGCAATCTGTTACATTTGTAACTAATATTCTTTTCTTGTTAATTCCTTTTTATTGTCATGGAGCCATTAAGTGATTAAATGTTTAGATTTCGATTGTTCTTCAGTTGCCTTTTAAGATATTATGAAGGGAAGTTTCACACATTTATAAAATTTTTGTTAAAGATATATTTGAATCAGTGTAAATTATGGTGCTCAGTTGTTTACAGATATTCAATTAGGATGGGGTGTCTTGAGTCTAGAGAATTACTTTTTGAGGCTATTTTTCATCAAAGAATGCAATTTATTTCTATGTAGCTTGTAACCACATACTCTTGAATTTCAGCAGAATTTAAATCAATCTTTCAGATATCTCAGGAAGTGATGGCAAGACTCAGCAAAGGAAAGGGAAAGGAAATATATGACAATATTGCAGGTAGGTGTTGGTTTTATGAAACATGCTTCAAGGCTGATTGCTCAAATTCTTTTTATTAACAAATTTTTTTCATCTGGCTTTTTTCTCCTTTCTTTATTTGTCTTTGTCTAAATGGATCTCTCTGTTGTTCATTTTTCTTGCCATTTAATTTAGCAATAATTAAGTGACTCTCCAGCAAACTGAAGTGCTTAGTCTAGAATATACGATTATAACAGCAAAATCCCTTAATCCTTAACACCATTTGGCTAATCTTCCAGAGAGCTGTGTTGTGCTCAGTAGATACAATTTGTGTGTCTGATGAAAATGCTTGACAGTCACAGATGATAGTTCTATAATATAGATAGTATTTCATTTCAATTATAAATTGTCTTTGTAGATGATGAAATCAGAATGAAAGAAGAAAACTTAAGACAGATTTTGAATGATGCCTACCAAAAGGTATTTTACTTTTTCAAGAATACTTTCAAGATCATTTTCAATACAACAACTAATCCCTGTGAAAAACTTTAAATATGCTGATATAAAGAAAACATGAAATATGTCTCAAATCATCTTTTATCTACCTGAAAATTGTTCCTATCCAAGAAAAGCTTATCATTTTGGGGTGCCAGAAGTTGAGAGCTGCATGAAAACCTTCCAAACAGCTGGTTTGTGCATTTGGAGACAATTTCCTAAGGTCATTTATAATTCGCTGGTTAAGCAATATTGAATATATATATATATATATATATATATATATATATATATATATATATATATATATATATATATAATATATAAAA